>CAIGRP010095414.1:0-23546 GCA_903798385.1 Fraxinus cuspidata | reverse complement strand
GCTTAGCTTCAAAGCAAATATAGAGCCTTCTGTACCTTGCTTAGAAGCAAATTCAAAAGCTGGCAAATCAAAAACAACTCAGAGATGCCACAGAACCTCCAATATTAACCCCAAAAAATCAACACAAATATCACTGGCAAGCCAAACCAGACCATGAACGCAGTGTGAACAAGATTCCAAAAAGCTGGCCGGAGCCTAGATCAGCATAGTAAAATAAAGGGCATGTAAACCATAAATTTTCAGTTCACAGCAAATATTGTGAATCATTCATTATCATTGGCTAACAACTTGACCGGTGTTGAACAAGGTTCAGTATCAATATTTTCTTATCAGACGTTTAAACCAGAATTACGAATTAGATTCATATACAGAAAATATGCACACACTAGAAACTGAGTTATACAGAATCGTAGAACATAAATCCATGACCCGATCAATGCTAAAAGGACACTGACCTGCAAATGTTAGAATGATCGTTGAGTTTTTTCAATGTTCGTCAGTTCTGTTTTCGATTAGTGGAATTCAAAGATTTCAAAATATCCAGAAGAGGAAATAAGCTCCACAAATTGTATTACTTTCTTATCTTCAGCTCTCCCTTTTCCCAATATGATCTGATAATCTGGAATATTTTGTGCGCCCTTCCACTCTTTGGCAGCATGCAGACTTCTGCAGTTTATGAAAAACCAAATAAACAGGACAAGGCAAGTGGGTGGAATCATGCCTTCATCAGTCCAACCACTTCTATAGAGATCGATGTATTTAATAAATTCAGTTCCTTCTGCCACGATCACTATCATGGTATTGGATGCGATCATCTTTAGAACTTCTTGTATAGGCAAACCTTTCTTCACCTCTCCGTTGGTGACCATCATGCGTCATTCTGTTATTTGACTCTCCTCTGATATCCCGTCTACTGTTATCATAGCTCACTTCATCCCAGTGGCTCCCCCGAAGATCATCATCAGAACTCCTCTTTTTAGAATCTCTTCCATTATTCCTGTCTCCATGCTCAGCATCAACATGCCTTTCTTTCCACTCTCTCATCTCCCTTGTATCTATGACCAGTATCTGCATGGCTTTTTTCATAGTCTCGTTTCTTTCCCTTATCTTTATGGCCAGCGGCATCAGCAAGTCTTTTCTTATTCTTATACTCTTCCTTATCTGCCCCAATCTTGCTGCCAGAACCATCAGCTTTTCTTCCACGATCCCATGCCTCTTTTGCTGGGTAATCTCTCTCTCTTCCTCCATATGGACTCGTCCAACATCGTACATGCCTCTCATCTTCCCTATGATCTTTGTTTCTTTCCCTCCTATGCAAGTCATGTGAATCCCTTCTTCTGTCATCCTGATCTTTGCGATCATAAGAATCCTCTCGTTTCATATGTTGTTTCTGGTCATGATTTTCAGCTTTATGGTCTCTTCTCGTCTCACTTCGTCTGGGACTTCCTGTAGTATCTTCATCAAATACCATTTCAAACCTTGAACAGATAATCAAGAGAATGTTAGAGAATACCAGGAGACATTTCCAGATCGATGTGTTATCAAACTCGTATTATCAAGTTTTCAGAAAAAAGAAAAAACCTTGTATTGTCATCTCCACCATGTTGAATGTTATCATCCTTCAATACGTACTTTAAATGTTGCTGCTTAATGGTGGGATCCCCAGTGCAGTCTTTAGCAACGTGATCAAGAGAACCACATTTGAAGAAACCTCCTCCTGCATTGAAGAATATAAAAACGTAACAGATAGGAACATACTGGATTACAATTAAAGGACTAGAAATAACAGATAAATGCTCATGGAGTAAAAGCTTTAATTAATTTGAGCATCTCACTCGATCAAACATGCTGCTAATTTTAGATGAAAATAATAAACTGCATATCTTTTTTAATTTCATAGTTGCATTACAGAAAAAAATCTTTTCTCTGAAGATTGTTGTTTTAGGAGAATCCAAATTTCTCCATGGGCCTCAAACATCCTCATTGCTTCCTCCAACTTATTGGCTGTAAGAGGCAACACCATCGTGAAATACTAGTTGGGTCCTCAAGCGTGAAGAGGAAGAAAGAGAACAGATGCTGGACAGGAGTTTAGAAGTTTTGTAGGTTAATTAAATTGCACATTTCAATAAGACTCAGACAATTTGTCAACAACACTTGGTCAGTTGTTGTCTTAGCATTTTTTCTAAGAAAAATCCACACAAGGCCACAGTTTTTTTCTCTCAGATATTTTTTGAGAAGATAACACGGCAACCAAAACTCCATCTAGCTAACAACCATGTTAGATGAGACCAAAGGGCGCATGGGAAAAAGAGAGGATATGGAGCAAATCCAACGTTATAGTTATCTTGGTAGTGATTCTTTATTTTTATTATCCAGGGGCTTAGACTTTGATCCACTCATTATTGACAATAAACAAGAGTACAGATCAAATGTTACAAAAAGAGATGCCCACCTTTACCCGCTTCGCCTTTGCGTCTATACTGGGACCATAGTTTTGCAACATTTTGACTGAAATCAACGTGAATCTTTCGATCGTCAATAAGAGCATTATCCATCTATCACACGAGGAGCAGGAATCGACATATATAGATTTTGCCTGATTAGTGAAGCACAAAACAAGTCTTCCCCAAATAGTTTTGTGTTCCCCAAATAGTAAAGCACCAGTGGCATCTTAAATGAATATTAAGCAAGAATGAGCCTTTTATTTCAAATCAGAAATCCTTTTTCTTCAGTAGGCATCCACTGAGCAGTCCACTAGGTAAATGAAGTACACAACAAAACTACTGTATAATTTAACAAACACCGCCTGGAAACATCAACAAGGACGAGTAAAAGTATTCCCTACTCAAAGATATGATAGACAAGGAAATCAAAGGTAACATGGAAGTAGAATTCGTGTACCAATAAAAGCATAGCAAAAACTGAATCCAGTTTTGTAATCTCGGATAACTTCCGCACTGCTGATTTTAGTTAGCCATCAGAAAAAAAAAAAAAAATAGAAATTATAAATCATAGGACAATAAGGATTGAAAATGCCTAAGTATTTGAAAAAACTCACGAAGTGCGAAAATATTGTGTGCAAGTCCTCATCCTATATGGTAAACAGTAACAATTTATCTGAAGAGGAAGTCTAATTTTATAGCATCCTCTGAAAAATTCCTTGTCCAAGAAGAAAAAATGAAGCAGATTAAGAATGTAGTGAAAGACTTTCTTCAGTTACAGGATTTAATGTACATACAAATAGCACATTGTCAGGAGGTTCATTTCAGCATCAGGAATGTCTCCTATCTGTGACGCACGTTAACCAATTTTTACTTTGTAACCTAAGCATGCAACTATGCAAAAATATCAAATTTTCAGCCATTTTGATATATTCATAATGAATCAACTCCTTACACTTTCAAGTGCTACTGCACTTGAATGAGCTGCCTCTGCACACAATGCCTCCTCAAGCTCTTGTGGGCCAAGTTGCTCATCCATGGGGATCCAATCATCTTCCAATCGCACATCATCATCAACCTGAATTAAAGAGCAATTACAAAAATGTTTGTCAAAATTTGCCTAACATAATGTGTCTCAGTAACTTGTTAGCACATTAGTGAAGCAATCACATGTAGAGGTAGGATACAAGAGGATAAAGGTTAAGTTGAAAACAAGAAAAATCACAGTTACACCACAATATCCCACTGATGCAGACACACAGCTTATATCAGACAAATTCTCCCCGTTAACTCAGAACATACATCAATCCTCTGTCGAACATACAAGTAAAGGCTTGACTTGCTATTTTCAGCAGGATATTTAGAAAGAACCTCAACTCTGCCCAGAAAATAAAAAAGAGATGGAAGCAGGATTAACATGCATTCAAAATTGGGAAAGTTTGGAACCACTAGCAAGTGATGTCCAGAATATCGAACAATGACAAACTTGTTTCTCAAAATATTGAACATGAAGTATGACCCATATCCCTCACCAATTGACGCATTTACATGTCTTTAAATATCCTCTACACTAATAACATTACCCAAAAAATGACTCTTCCCTGACCTTTTCAAATCATAAATCTATTTGGGTAAACATGGACATTACATTCTTGACTATGTAATGTCATGGCGAGTTATTTCATAAGCAGAAAACTTCTATAGTGATTTATTACCTCATCTTTTGATTTTCCTTTTGGTGAAGCATCAGGAATCAACTCAGCTAGTTGAGGAGGATCTTCAAAAGGATAAGTGAAACATTGATTTGATGGTTAGAAGAGAGAAAATTGCTAAAACATAATAACAAATTACTGTATAACATTGAAAGAATTAAGCAATAAATATAAAGTTGACCTAATATTTTTGTAAGGTCTGCCCTTTGCATCCACATATGCTTCATTTATTCTGGTAAGTGTATCTACACCTTCCGCAACCTCCCCAAATACCTGGCGATTCAAATCAAAATTTATTATTCCAAAAGGCTGGAAGAAATTGTTTGGACAAAAATGCATCGTGTGATAAATATTCAATATGAAAAAGAATCCAAGATGTTTCGTCCCAAATTGGCTAATTACCCCTACATCTTCAGGCAAGCAACCAAAATTCTAAATGCCTAAAATCTAAAAAATACCAACATACTGCACAACTTTCTTTTTCTCTCTATTTCTTTCTTTATGGGAGGGGAGAGGAGGGTAACATACTATTCGAAGGTAAATAATTGACACTCAAAACGAAATGTTTTTTAGATCTCAAAAAGCAACAGAGATAATAGAGAATGTACATATCATGACTTCAGCAGAACAAATCAAGTTCATCCTGCACATAAAGCCAGTAAATAGGCATTCTTGTATTCCTTTTTTTACTTTATGGTGGAGATGACGGGGGATCACTTGTATTCAGTGAGCAAAAAAGGCTCATAGAAATCGAATACTATAGCAAACAAAATTCTAGATTAGAAAACTCAAAGTGTGCTTTCCATCAAGATACTCGAGGTCATCACACAGTGTGATATAGAACTGAAAGGAAACAGATGCATCTATTAGACATATAAGATACAGAGTTTTGTTCCTAACCATTTATCAAGAGAAGGGAAGGAAGCGCTTGAAATTCTCTCAACTAGAATACAGAATATGGCAAGGATAATGTACCTGGGAAGCATTAAGATTCTCCCCAGCACTAGCGATGGAAACAGTACCAGTCTCTGAATGTTTTACGTCCAAATGAATTTCATCCCCAAAAAAGCGAGCCTGATCACCATACAGGAATCTGAAAATTGCAGACTATGAGCTGTTCTTGCATTGGAGCTCAAGTTGAAATGTTAAGAAAATATGTGAACGATGGAAAAACTAAAGACCTTTTGGAACAGGAGCCACAAAAGAAAGAAATCAATATAAAATCTATACACTCAGCAATTGGTCTTTAACAATAGCTATCAACTTGAGCAAATATTCTTACTTTTATACAGAATCACCGCCTAATCCTGTTCCAGTAGGATCGCCTGTCTGAGCAGTGAAATCATATTGTACCGTATGAAAAACACAGCCATTGTAATATTTAATCCTGCATCAGAAACAAAACAAAGCAAAACATAGACGTGTTATCTGATGTAATTTACCGCACATCAATTTTTGCATCGGTAAAGAAATGCAGGGGAAATTTAACAGTCGAAACAAAAGTTAGAAGATCAAATTTGGGCTAAATATGCTCCCATTGGTAGATTTTGTTCAAACAAAACGGAACTCAGCATATATATTGTTTGTTAATTCCTATTAATTTCACTAAGACAAACGAGTAAATAGTAAAAAACAATTGAATATAACCAACTGCGTAGCCATAGTTCCAAATCCAATTTTGATAAACAGATATCTATTATCTTGACAGCGAATTCAGATAGGCTTAGTTCAAATAAAGTATGCGCTGCAGTAGACTTCATTTTATATGTAAACCTAGAAAGAACGAGCCATTATTACGAAAGCATCGCAGATGTTTAAGCCAAATAACTTGGAAAAAAAGATTTAGAAATTTTTAGGTGTACAAACATAAAATAAATAAAAATCATCAGGAATAAGATTAATGAGGATAAATTCATAAATTGTGTGTGCTTACTTGCAAAGCTTGAGAAAGTTTTTGCAGGTCAAGGGGCAGCGATCCGTGAATAAATCCATCACTATGTCTCCCAAGCTCGTCACTATCAAAACCGACATTTTCCCTAGATTTTCAGAATTCTGATGTAAATTTTAGGAAGAGGAAGAATTTGGGGTTTTGTTTAGAAGTGTGTACGAGTTCATGTGACCGAACTGGTTGAAAAAACAAATGTAAGGACTAACTTGACATTTTCTTGAAAGTTAGTGACCATTTGTGATATGATTTGCTGAAATGATTTATAAATGCTGTAAAAGTAATATGTGAATATGTATGAATTTTAATCAATTTAGAACTAATACAACGAAACACGTAACAATAAATATTAAATCATTTATTTAATTTTTAATGAAGTAAAGCTGGATGTTAATTAGTATATATTGACATAAATAATGAAATGTATTTTTGAATGTGAAATTCTAATTAACTTATAATTAGGATTAATAGTAATGAAATGCATAAATGAAGATAGACGTTAATTAATGAATGTAATTGTTAATTAATAATAATAAATTCATACATTAATGAAAGCACGCATGTAAAATGCGTCTGTCAAATGTACATGTACATTATTGGTAACTAAAATATTAAATAAAATAAATACATATTGAAAAATAAAAAAATAAGGTAGTATTGAAATAATTTAATTATAGTAAGATTGAAATCGTCTAAAAATGAATCCTCACTTAATATAATATATAATATATTATTGACATTCCACACTAGTTAGCTCACGACAACTTAATGCCTTTCACATCAATGAGTAGCTAACATAGTGACCAAGCCCCATTTGATGGTCATTTTAAAGAAAGATTGGAAAAAATAAATAACGTTCTTTATAATGATTTTTTAGAGAATGTATAATCAAAAAGTTTGAAAATAAATTGAATTTACACGCAAAATATTTTATTATGTGAATGCGTGGTTAAAAATAAGTACGAGAAATAAAAATAATCTAACAGAAATTTTGAAACATGCGATAAATTCAGTGACTAAATTGGTTAGAAAAAGAATTTGGAGACCAACTCTCAACTTCATATGAGCTTTGGTGATCATCTATAATTTGAATGAATTCAGAAGTGCTATAGCTCACGAGTTACTACAAGTAGTCGAGATTACTCCTCGAGAAAATATTCGACATATGCTAGAGTCGAGTTATTTGTGTATCTTTTCTTATCTCCTTTACTTATATTCAATGATTCATCACATCAAAACAAATTATTTTAACGTGAATTGGACTTAAATAATTTAAAGAAAACTTTTGAACAAATGCGACGACATTCTTTGAAAATGAAAATTGCTCACGTTGAATGATACATAACACTGTAGAGACAAACAATTAAAACACGTTTATATATTAAATAACATAGACTAAAATCAGATTTTTAGTAATTTTTTAATAAAAATGATGAACTGTTTGACCTAAGATTTTTATTTACTTTTAATCAAATACCAAAAAGGAAAATTTAACGAATTGCGAATATGAGGTTAATCGTTATCCTTATTATACTTGGAGGTCTTTTCTCTTAAAAAAACATAAATGAAAAATTCCTATTCATTCAACTGCACAGTGTCTCTTTAGAAATCATAGAATTTATCCATATTCTCTTTTAACCTTCTTAGATTAGATTAGAGTCGACACCGAACAGCCTCTTTATTTTCTGCCGCGGTTTCTAGGGTTTTAGATTTAGGTCCCTTATCTCTTTTCTGCAAGTTGCAGAGGCATTAAAATTTTAGATTTACTGTTTTTTTTTGTCCTTCGTTAAAGAAAATATTCTGGCTTTTGCTAGTTTCGGAGGCAAGAATATTATCCGAGGTTTGTGTTTAAGTAGAGGAGATTGAGATGGATGGATTTGGAGGTGGATGGCCGGGGGGCGTTACTCAAGAGTCCTCAAATCCTCAGGAACTTAAACCTTTTGGTGCAAATCCAACAGGTTAGCTACTGGTTTTTAGTTCATACTTTAGCCTTGGAGTTTAATTTGTATGTATAATTTTCTGTGTATAACCTGTTGACTTCAATTCTCATATTTTCTTTAACTTTACCTTATACCGTGGATGCTGTATTGGGAAAAAAATGGTTAGCAAATATTTCAGTCGATTCACGGATTTACCAATAAGATGTATAGTGTTTGAACTGTTACTGTGGATTATCTGGTCAAACATCTGTGGATTATCTGGTCAAACATAATTAAGCAGATTTAACATGTTAATGTTTATTTTGAGAAGAAAGTTACTAGAATCAGTATAAATTTAGCGTTATTAGATAGCTCTACACCAATCAAAAAAATTCATACACGTTGCTACCTTATGTTAAATCCTCTTTGTGCCTGAGTATGCATGGATAATTTTAAGCACACGGTTTAAAGCATTTTAAGAAATTGTTTAGAGAGGGACCATGTCTTACTTAATCTGTTTGGTGGTGCAGGAGATGCAATATTTGATGCGTCACAGTATGCATTCTTTGATAATAATGTGGCCGAGGAAGTTGAGCTAGGGGGATTAGAAGATGAAGAGGGTGATATCCTTCCTGTTGAGCTTGAGGATGAAGAGTTTCCGTTGGACAGAGAAGAGGTTCATTTTAAGTTTTTAAAATTTCTTGTTTTTCTTTTTTGGATGATAATGCATTTTGTTGTTTCCTTATTCCATAAGTTAAAATCACAAAAGTTCTGATATAAAATAACTACTCAAGCTATTTCAATGGCTTTTACAAAGGCTTTCTAAACCAGAAAGCACAACTGAATAACTAAGGACACTAAATGCGTGATTTTGAATAATTATGCACCTCTATGCACTGTTTATGTGCATGTTAAAGGGAGGTGGTCCTTGACAACCACAGGTGTTATTGATTATGTCCTTTGATGGTAAATAATTGAATGCTTAGGTTGTTTGAGCTTATGTCAATTCTACATTTTACAGGGTGAAGCATTGGATTCTTTGTCTGAAATTGATGATCTAGCTAGCACATTTTCAAAGGTTAGTCTTCTTATATACTTAAAATCGTCGCCATAGTTTCATAAAGTAAAATTAGATTTGAATGTTGGATCTGATCCTCTGATACGGTCTTTTCAATTTTTCGTTGACAATGCTTTCCTTATAATCGCTCCCTTCCCCAACTCTCTTTGAATTGGTAGGGGGAGTTGACAGGGTAAAGATATTGGTCTATGCATTTAAATTTTATTCGCTCCCTTTCCAATAGTTTTTATTCCTTCTATTTTGTACTATAGATTTTTTTTTTCTTTTTATATATTTTGTTTTGCGAGATGATATTGATGTGGTAATTTATTGGTGGCACTCTGAATTTCATATCCACCATGGTGCAAATATTCTGATAATATTACCTTATTATTGGCCCTTTTTACCATTTTTAGATGAATTTGCTCATGAAATGGTAAATTAGTTTTTAAATCACCTACTGAATAGAAGGAATGTTATCTTATGCAATTTTTAATATCTTTTAATGTTTCTAATAAACAGTTGAACAGAGGTGTCAGTGGGCCTATTGGAGATCAGAGATCCAGAGAAAGTGAGTGTAGTAATATCAGATTATGCATGCCACTTGAGATTATATATATCCATTAGGGCAGCCTTTCATGGCTGCATTTGTATATGTTTCATTGAACTTCATCCTTCTCATCATGGATTTCTATTGTCCGATTATGTTGTCGGTCACTGTAATATTGACAATTGTAATACAGTTGAACTCAAACAAAGCTGTAATTCTGAATGCTTTGATACATTGTAGTAGTTTTTGTAAACCCTATTTGTTTGAGATAATTATTTTTCTTAGTGTATTTTAATGTCTCTGTTATTCAGAAGCTGTTGCTATGTGCATCAATACCCATGGTTTGGAAAATTACTCTGCACGCTCATTGTTTTTTTTTTTTTTAGACTTAGGCATCTAATGCTTTTTGTCTGTTTGTCTTGTCTTTTCTTGGCATTTAATACAAGCCTTAGCATTTTGAGCTTCATTTTTTCAATTTTTTTTACAGATTTTTTTATTTTTCTACCTAAAAATGGAAGGAAAAGGGAAAGGAGAAGTTACTAATTGCAAGTGGAGTATGATGAGAAAAAATTGGGAAGAAACTAATAGAAAAAAAGAGGATGATTGGGGAATCAAATAATTAAAAGATTCTCTTGAAAATTCTATTAGTAGTGATGACGTAGGTGACTTCTGAGTTATTCTATTTCTAGTAGTAAATTACAATTTGGTCACGTGATTTGAGAATTTATTATTTACTACGATATTAATATATTTTATGTTTATTTGCAGGTTGGGCTTTTAAATTTATTTATTATTGTGATTGTTTAAAATGGCTCGTGATTTATTATGATAATTTTTTTTTTTGTAATTTTATATCTTTTCATTATTTTATTGGTTAGTCCTCAGGCTTAGGCCTCAAAATTTCTTGAGGCTTATGCCTGAGCTCATAGAGGTAAAACACCTTGATGTCCAATTATACCTTTTTAAACATTTTGCATGATCACCTCTGGGGACTTGATATAAAATTAAAGCTCGTACTTGATGATTCGCCTGGATAGTGGCCAAGTTAGAGATTTAAGTTGGTAAAAGAAATGATATAACCAAGTATAGCTCATCTTGTTTTATATTGCTTAGGGGTACTTTTCTTTCTAGCCATATGAGCCAATATTGTCTAGACTTGATTTAAAAGTTAACTTTATTAAGCTCCAATGACATCTTTCGTTTATATAAATCCACATGTGCACGCTAACATGCAAGAACATTCACATGCACTTATTCATGAATCACGTATTTATACATTCATAGGTTTATATACGCATGAAGTTCCTCATCAGAATTCTTCAGAAAATGATATAGTTTCCAATTTTTTAATGTAAATATTCTATGAAAAAGAATTATGTTTTAGTTGTATGGTTTCAAAATAATTTCTTGTGGGATAGATTTGATTTCTTGTCATCCCCATGAGCCCACACTACTGGTTTTTCTGCTGGTTCAACCTTATCAGATGTATATTTTTTCTTAATTGTTGTGTAATCCATCTTATATATGCTGAGGATTACCGGTCCTCTATTATATTAATCTCTTCTGCCTGTTTATGAAATTCTTCTCTTATAAACTATAATTAATTGGCTGGAATTGTATTGATGATGGAGTTGAGTAATAATCTGATTCAAATCTCAAATATTGTTTAGGAAGCTCTAGTTGGATCAAATTATAATTTGGCTTGAGCTTGATCTTGTGTAGCTTTAATTTGCTCAACTCATTTGTAGCCCTGGAAAACTACAGCTACACTCTTATGGATATATGCTGCAGAATAGATGTGCAAATAATCCCATCCCAAAATAAGTGTTTTACCTCGCGTTTTGCAAAGTAATGTCACCTTTTGAATTCAGATTGTTTTCTTAACTTGTTTTACAGTCCTAGCCTCCTAGGGGAATGGTTTATCTCAATTTTAAGTTGTGGCTCGGTATAATTCCTTTAGTTTTTAAGTGCTTTGAACAATGCTTTTCACTCAGTAAAAGTTCTTGCATTTTATGAGTAAAATTAAGACTTATGTAGGAACAGGATATGGAGAACTGTATATGATATTTGAGCTACTTGCTAATGAATTAAGGATTGCATGTAGTAAATTCTGATTATGATTTTGTACGTGTGGCCTACCGTCTTTTGTGATTTAATCTTCTCTTAATGAATACTAGATAAGCATCATTGATTGGCCTCTAATATGCATGTTGACTAAATGAGATGTGAAACTATGATTGCTTTTGACATATTTTATTATCAATGCCTCCTTTATTACCTTGTGTTGAATTAAACACTTCTTAGCCTGTCAAAGTATTAATGAAGTCCCAATCAATCCAAAATAGAACCGAAAATGTGTTCGCATATGATGTAACGGCATGCTTAACACATGCAAGTTGGATGGGAAGTGGTGTTTCTAGTGGAGAATTAATATGCTTGTTTAAGTTTTTATGGAGTTTTATGTCTCATTCTTGATATTCCACGAGTCTGAACATGCAAGACTCTCATGCTTGCCAATATTATATCACAGTAGACCTTTATGGTTCAGTCTTTATTTAAATGTTAAAATTAATAATTTCACTGTATTATATTCTGGAATTTGAAGTCACTCTAAGGTAGTTTTGATTTTTAATGTCAAATTTGAAAAGAAGTAAATTTTACGAAATAATCATTCTGAATAATCAATTCTTTGACCAATAAATGCCAACAACAATTCTGTGACATATAATGGGGTGGCTTTTTGATATTGTGTTAATTGTTGATCAAGTATTTCCATTTTTGCTCACGTTACATTGTGTTCCAGGTTCATCTACTGCAGAGTGGGCACAAGAGGCAGACTTTCCTAAGTGGTTTGATCAGCGAGCCTTTGATGCTGAAAGCGTTCAGGACAGTAAAGGATGGTCACAGCTATATTCCTCGGCACAGTTAATGGAATCCGAGTCTTTATACAGAGCATCTTCATACCCTGAACCGCCGCAGCAACGCCCTCATCAAAACCAGGGGCAAAATCTACATCAACACTACTCCAGCGAGCCAATTCTTATTCCAAAATCACCATTCACTTCATATCCTCCTCCTGGAGGAAGATCCCAGCAAGCTTCACCAAACAGCCCGTCTATCCACCATAACATTCCATATGCCCCTGGTGGATATCAAATGCCAATTTCTTCACCCAATCTTTCTCCTTTCGATAACACGCAGGTTCAGTTGAACGCCTTACCTAACGGGTCCCAATTTGGTGCAAATTTACCTCAATCAACTTATGGACTTCTGGTTAATAATCGGCTTCACAACCAACGACTGAACCAAAGTAGTTTACATCCTGGAGATCTTTCTAGCTTGCCAAGCAAAATGTTGCAGCAACAGTTACCCCATCAGAATGGATTAATGCCTCCACAACAGCCTTTGCAGAAAAACAGAATGCAGCACCCATTTCAGCCATCCTATGGCAATTTATCAGGGTTGCAGTCTCAACATTTTAATACCCTCCTTCCTTCATCACCACCCATGATGAACAACTTCAACATGCTTGGATTGGCTGAATTTAGAGATCAGAGAACTATGTCAACGCTGAGAAATAGGCAAGGCTTTCATTATCCTCAGCATGATTCTAATTTTGGCAGCCAGAGGAGAGATAATGGGTGGCCAAAGTTCAAATCCAAGTACATGACAACAGATGAAATTGAAAACATTCTCAGAATACAGCTTGTTGCTACTCACAGTAATGATCCTTATGTTGACGACTACTACCATCAAGCTTGTCTGGCAAAGAAATCTGCTGGTGCAAAGTTGAAACATCATTTCTGCCCTACAATTTTGAAGGATAGTTCTTCCAGAGCTCGTGCTAACGATGAGCCGCACGCTTTTCTCCAGGTTGATGCTCTTGGGAGGGTTTCTTTCTCTTCAATACGCAGGCCTCGCCCACTTCTTGAAGTTGACTCCTCAAATTCATCTGGTGGTGCCAGTGCTGAACAGCAAGCGGTTGAGAAGCCTTTGGATCAGGAGCCAATGCTTGCGGCTAGGGTGACTATAGAGGATGGCATTTGCCTCCTCCTTGATGTTGACGATATTGACCGATTCCTACAGTTTAATCAGATACAAGATGGTGGGGCCCAGTTGAGACAGCGGAGACAGGTTATGCTCGAAGGTTTAGCATCGTCTCTTCAGCTTGTAGACCCTCTTGGCAAAAATGGTCACACGGTGGATTTGGCTCCTAAAGATGATCTGGTGTTCTTAAGGTTAGTTTCCCTTCCTAAGGGCCGGAAACTCCTATTGCGGTACCTTCAACTTCTTTCTCCTGGTAGTGAACTTACTCGAGTAGTCTGCATGACCATCTTCCGTCATTTGAGGTTATTGTTTGGTGGACTTCCTTCTGATCCTGGCGCCTCTGAAACAACAGTAGAACTTGCTAGGACCATGTCATCTTGTCTTCAATATATGGAGCTTAAGGCTCTGGCTGCATGCCTTGCATCAGTGGTTTGTTCAGCAGAGCATCCTCCTCTACGTCCGGTTGGAAGCTCGGCTGGAGATGGAGCTTCTGTTGTACTTAAATCTCTCCTTGAGAGAGCAACTCAGCTGCTGACCGATCCCAATGCTTCTGGCAGCTGCAGTATGACTAACAGGGCATTTTGGCAGGCCTCTTTTGATGCATTCTTCGGCCTTCTCACAAAGTACTGCTTTAATAAATATGACTTTGTTATGCAATCTTTCCTAACGCAGGCCTCGCCAGCTGTTATTGGGTCTGATGCAGCCAGAGCGATCAGTAAAGAAATGCCCGTTGAACTCTTACGTGCAAGTCTTCCCCACACAAGTGAGCAGCAAAGGAAACTACTCTTGGAATTTGCACAGCGGTCCATGCCTGTGCTGGGTCTTAGTAGTCAGGATGGAGAAAGTGGTGGCTCGTGATTGTGTACTGGTGTCATTGCGAAGGATCCACAATAGATTTGCTGCCAAATTATATTGTGCGACATTGGTGACTTTTTTTCAGTGTCAGTATTCTTAGCATGCTAATACTGATGCTTTACTGGAAGAAATTTGTCAGCGGGTGAATGGAGCCTGATTACATGAAAGATACCGGTTTTTACTATAAAAGTAAATGTAATCCTCTTAAGACACATTGACCGTCTGTTTTTTTACAGTGTAATCGATTGTTCACTTTCTTTGATTGGAGCTTATTCTGATGCTCTGTTGTGCAATACTAGTAGGAGACTAGATAAAGGTAGAAACGTACAGTTACAGAAAGATGTTGCTAATGTTTTTAGGCTTTTGTATTTCGAGGTGGTGGGTAGGAGTTTGTTGAAATGCATCGGATGGTCGTCAGTTTTTTCTTTTTCTTTCTTTCTTTCTTTCTTTCGTCAGTTCTATCTTCTTCAACCTTCTTCAACGAGAGGGAGGTAGTTGAACAGTGTAAGTGGTAGAAATTTTGTTTCTGTTAACAGTTGATCTATTGTGATTCTTGTTTTAAGTTTGTCTACCAAATTGTATTTGCCACAAAGTTCTTCATGGGCCGAGGTTGCCGGCTGCGTATTCCAGCTATGCAAACAGAGTGGGATTCTTTCACCTTGTTTCATTGTGAAGTAAGAGAAACCGTCAGTTGTTACGACTTGCTTTTAAGGCGACATGAAGCAAGTATGCTACTTTTAGATACTTTTGACTTATAATTGAAAATACAAGTATAATTATTTTCTAATCAAACTTTTCTATTGGGTATGTTTGATTGCAAACATGAAACTTGCTTGAAAATAAATAAAAATTTAGGTAATTGAATTGTTCAAAGCTTATTGGCATGAAAATGGTTGACTAAACGTGTTTAACTAACTTAATTTTCAACCTAAATGATGTACTTTTTCGTAAAGTTAAGTATTGAGAAGTGTGAATTGTGAAGAAAGTAAAGCTTACCATCCCATAAAGAAAATATTTTTAATGAAAAAATACCAATCACACACTCAAAAAATAAGAATTTAGGTGAAAAATGACATTTTTCAATTGAAATAAAGTCAATCAAACACCCCCAAAAACTAAGAATAACTATAATCACTAGTGGTATGGTTATTTCCTAATCAAACTCTTTTTATACAAGTGATATGGCCTATGGACATCATAATTCCAGAAGACAAACAAAAAACCCGATCCGAAGGTTCCAATTCTTGAGCGCAAGCGGCGTGCCCATTTCTAAAATTCACCAACCTTTAAAATCTGTTTTGCATTTCCATCTTTCACGGTCAGCAAGCGCCCTTCTATAGATACCTGAGTGCATTGAGCTTCAGTGTCGTGTTCTATGTATTTGGTCGTGTAGCATCAGCCAGTTTCCCAGCTCGGAGAGAATGTCAGAAAAAACTATTCATGATCTCCAAGCTTCGAGAAAAAAGAGTTGAATCAACTAGACAGACGACTTCCCTCCTGAGAAAGTCGAACTGAGGCATGACGAACCATTTCAATGAGATTGTCATCCATGGCATCAAGCTCACCCGAATTGCGAAGTCTATGGTATAAAGGGGCCATATAGTTTGCTGCAACTTCAGCCAACTTCCACTGGGTAAAAGTAGCTGCAGTCTGGATTATTTTCCCAGACAAGTATCTAGAAGAATCCAAGCAAGATACAGAAACCCTATAACATTCTTCATGAAGGTCCTTAATAAGCCAAAATTCAGCAAGCCAACAGAGCTCAATGTACACTTGCACTTCGTGTAATTTTTCGTCTGCATCCAAATTATCCCATAGACAGCCAAAACTGGGTTCAGACAACTGATCAGAATAGAACCAGTTAACAAGTTTAACGAGTGACTCCCAACTTACGGGGACCTTGATTGTTTGTAAATGGCTGCAACAAGAAATTCAACATTTCAGCTGGAATGAAAAGAAAGGCCAAAGTTCCACAACTTAGAAACTAGATTTTGTTTCAAATAAATAGTCAAACCATAGTTGAGTCCACTGTAAGCCAAAAAGATGGGAGAACAAATGAACACAGACAAGTACAAATGTACAATTACAATTACCATCGCCAGTAATTGGAAATAAAGGGTGACGTACTGTATAGGTACTGAAATGAATGACCACGTGCACATAGCAGTATTGTGGCAAGAGTTAAGACTCTAGAGCTCACAAACTGATATGGATACAAATTGTGGAAAATATAAAAACCAATATGGATACGAATTGTGGAATGTTAAAGAACTAACCAACTTTTAACACGGTGCCTTCATGGTCAGGCAAAGAGGTGCAGATTATATATCTAAGATATTACCAAAACATATCCATAACATATTGCAACCTATATGTATTTACCTTTCTTGCATTCCTGACCGAAACAAGGCCTGGAGATAATCACAACTTGATTCCAATATAACTTTGTGAACATGTAGGTGAGGAACTGATGCTGAGCAACTGTCGCACATCCAACTTTCTAGTTGTCTTGTATTGGATTCCAAAATAACGTCCCTGAAACCAGAAAATATGGGGAAAAAATGAAATCTAGACCAAAACGACCAACATAAAAGATCAACCGTGCTCCCTCTTCACCTATATATTCACCCCTCTAAAAGCGTGAACAAATGCAGATATCTATGTAAATCAACACTACTCATCTACAAGTGAATAATTGAAGGCTACTGTTTCCAACAGTGGGGTGTTGGAAGCCTTATAACCCCCAGCCAAATAGATTGGTGCATTAGCAGTGAACCATAATAATAAACAACAAAGCAATTTGATTAACTATAAAATTGATATGTAATACTTTTTTCTCTGGCCAGATCAAATGATGCTGCTCAGCAAGACTGTCAGTTTTGGACAGCTATGGTATTGGATAACAAGTCTAGTACGATCTTCAAAGCATAGCTCATTATGGAACTCTCCCCAAATACCCAAGTGAGATCAAAGAGAAGAGTAAATATTAACCCCAAGGAATGCCTAAACTGTCGGGAAATAAGTTCATACGAAAAATGATGTCCGCCTGGCCTGAGTGATGGAGTAAGATCAAAGTTAGGCATAGGAGTGCCCCATTTTGGACGTCTTCTAGAAAGAATTTGTAACAGGTGATGTAATCCACAATGCTTAGCAAAAATCTTCAACTTTTTCACAAGTTCTTCACTGGCTTGTATATATCCAAAATAAACATATTCTAACAACTTCGACAATGACTGATGATCCACGTGAGAAGAAAGACGAATTGCTGTTATCACCCTGTCCTCTGCATCCTGCTTTACAGAAGATCCACTTGATGCTTTCTCTTTAACAAGCAATTCTCCAGGAGGAAGTAGCGATGGACATCTAACTGTAAGAACAACTCCATGAACATATATAGATTCCCCATTTACAAGATTGAGCTCCAAATCAGTATATTCATTATCAGTAAGTGCTTTCCCAATTCTGTCTCCCATTTTACTTGGGAAACCATAGCGTCCAAAAACGCAAAGAATATAAACAGCATACCATCTTGGTCCAGGGGTACTACCGTGTCTGCAGATCTTCTGGAGTTCACTAACTAATTGAGCTTCATTAAAGTTTGTCTGATTGTCAAGAAGATGAAATTTTATGGGATCCGAATGATGTAGCAACTCAGATAGGCTCCACAGACTAAAAAGCAAAAGCATGTCTTCCCCTTCCCAGTCTTCGGTAGCTGAGTAGCAACAACTCCTCTCAGTGAAAGAATTATGCAAATGCAATGCCACGTTTGATCTTTTTATACGAACAGGATTGCTAAACCACCACCTTATGAAGTTCAACAGAGTTTTGATCCCTTGATGTTTAATCATGAGTTTCCGATAGTTTGGAAGACTGGAATAACATGCCAAACTCATCAAGCATACGACAATTTGAAGGTTACCTGGAATTCCAAAACTGTTTCCTGAAGATCTGGCAATTAGAGTCTCCAGCAAATATTCAGTGTAATCCTTGCCATTTGACTTTAGTATTTCCAACAGTAAGGACCTAGCTACAGATGCAATATACTTGCAGGGAGAGAAAACCATCATAAGGACTGCTCTAGATGCAGATTCACTCACAGCTGTATTTGTTGGACTACTTTGAGAAATTTGGCGTGTCATATGAACTGAGTCCACAAAGGCTAAGCTGACACGAAAACCAAGCACAATAAGATGAATTCAAAGTTATGGATACATGGAGAATGATAGAAGTAGTGATAGTATCTGCAGCACATAAGAGAGAAGAATTGAAGCAAAAAAAAAAGTAGAATATTACCACGCACACATGATAAGGATCTTGAGATGAAGTTCACTTCCATGCGCCTTAGAGTTGAAATCGTCGGCGCAGTTAGTTGCAATCCATCCAAGAATATCCCATACATATGGTCTAAGAGAGAGATGGAAATTTGTGTTGAGACCATCACGAACTACAACTATCTGTTCCTTCACAGATAAATCTTGCTTTAATAGGTCGATCTTCTCATAACTGCCTAGAAGAAGATCGAGAAGGACTCTATCAACTCCAGCTTTCCAAAAATATACGTGATGGTTCCCTGCCCAACGAGTGATTAAAGCCAAACGGCATGCCTCCTCCACAATAGACAGATGGTTTTTTGCAAGCTTTTCAGAATGCGAATTCCAATCTCTCATTCCACTAATTATAGCTTTCACAAGGGACTCACCGCATCTTTTTATCATTTTTAAACACACTCTTTTATTTATCTGAGAAAATATTGATGGAGACTCATTCAGACAGGTGGTATAACAAAAAGCTCACAGGATAAAAGTGTAAGAATTGCTACCGCTAAACATTGAGCAAGTCTAAATCCCTCCATTCGGATTGAATGATTATTTGCAAGTTCCATGCTGTCAACCATCATTCTTAGAAGAGCTTCTCCATTTTCTAGAAGCTTCTCTGCCCAGGTACCGCATAGTGCTGGAAGCAAACAAGACAAACAGTTGCAAGTCCACAATATAAGTTAGCTATATGAAATTAGAAGTAAATGGCACAGAATCTATGACAGTTATTATAAATACCTAAAGTAGAATACAACTGCAAGACAGCAACTTTTGTGGAATTTTCACGCTCAAGTTGGAGAGTATCCAAAACATTTAAAAGTTCAGAATCAGTCCAAACACAGAACCTAGATTGTGGCCACCGCCATAAAATTTTACTCAAAAGAGAAACCATCTCTTTTAAGTACTCGGTAGGATTATTGCCAACTAAAACTTCTTTTATATTGTGGACAAGACAACCAACTACTTTTGTTTCCTTCAAAATCTGCCACACTTCTTTCTCTGTCTTAATACTAATATTTGATAGGATAGCATTCAAGGCACTTGCACATGAAATAGAAACTTGCAATTGCCGGGTAGATAATAAAAATGCTAAAGGACGCATAAGATCCAGAACATGAGATTGCAGCAATGAGCTAGGCAAAATATTGACCATCTTTACAGCCACACTCGAGGCCACTCCCATTGTGGATTCACTTTTGAATTCTAGAATACTTTCTAATGCACCCACCATATCTTCCACTGAATCCTGAAATAGGAACAGGAAGGAGAAACAAAAACCTAGTATTAGTAACTGGTACCAAGCACCAAACCAATTTAGTCCAATTCCTTGAAGTTAACATCGTGTCATGTTTCCATCTTACACTGTCTACAAGCTTGATATTGTTGTAATCTTGAGATATGTGGAAAACCACTAACACAAGTCAGGAGTGAATTAATTCTGATGCTATGCACAGCAAGTTTATGCGAACTAGTGAAAATCTGAATGCACATAAAATGGTAAAATGGGTGATACTTCTCTGTCAAGGGTTATCAATTCTTAACTGAAATTGCAAATCAGTTATAGGAAGTTTCAAGAAGAACAAACATATTCATCCATTTTATAGTCAATTCTATGTCCTGTGTAATGGAATTCAACCCTTAACTCATATCACCCTTAACCCAATTTTTCCAAATGCAAACAGTGAAGTACGCAACAGAGTCAACCCATAGCCTCATATTATCTCATGTTACATTTTTTCTTACCTGCAAGAATGTTGGTTCCCTTTTGAATATGCATATAATATGTGACTACACTTAAAAAGCTCAGAACATGTTTCTCAATATACTCCTGCACGTTATGAGTTAACATAAAAAAAAAGTGACTTCCAACAGCATGTTAGAACCTTGCTTATTCATTTGGTCATAATTTGCAATACATGCAGTCATCCAGTATTCAGAACACTGCACCTAGAAAAGCTGTGTTGCTGCTATATACAAATTATGCAGATAGAGAATCCTATATGTAGACCATAAGCGGTGTGCTCATTATAAAGCTCATATTAAGCTGTTAAGCATGTATCTTGCAAATGAACAGCTTATAGACTATGAAACGAAGAAGAAAAATAATACAAAACATCTGAAAGCTAAAATGGAATATAAATGTGGTACAATACAATTATGAGTTGTTTTTGCAACATTCTTAGACAAGAAACAAGATATTTACCTTTACAAGGGGGTGATGTGATGTCTCAGTAGAAATACAATCAAGAAATGCGTCGATTGAGCGAATCACTAGTCTCTGTATTTCAATGTCGCTGCAATACCACTTTCTGCTGTTATTAATGCTTCTGCAAATACAAGAAGCAAATGAAGGAAATGACTGTTATAGTGTTGCCATATGTTTCCTCGAAAATGACTGAGGAACACACAAACTACAATAGAACAAATATATACAAGTAAATCATCGAAAATTCTGCTGTAACCCCACTAAGACGGAAAAACATAAATAATCTTAAATTTTTGGATGCTAAAGACAACTTGACGTAAGACGCAACAAACCAGAATAAGAACTGAGAAGAAGGAGAGAGAAGGAAGGGGAGAGAATCAAGAGAAATTAGAGGGAAAATTATGAGTTTATTCAATAATCAAGTCTAACCATTACAATGCAAAGACACTCTTTATGTAGAGTTTGAACAAACCTAATTTAAGTAGAAAAACAACTATTAAAATAAAACCTAATGAATTAAAACTATAACAAACTAATCTAAATTAACATAACAATGGCTCTTATCCCAGCTCTCCCTTTACAGCATCAAGAGGATGATCATACCATTGATAGAGGAAAGAATTCCAACATAACAACTTTTTCACAAATGAACGTGAGGAAGTTCACACTAGACAAGCTGCAGATTTCATAGACCAAGGCCTAGCTATGTTCAGTTCAGGGAGCTACTTTTAGAAGTTAAGAAACTATATTAAGAAAATACAACACATTTTGAAGATGAAAACTAGTTTAGCTTGGTTATGAAGAATTTTTACGAGATAGCTCGGTTCAGGCGGAGGAACCATCAAGTATGATGGAAAGCAAATAAAGGTTGAAATATGGTATATTGCTCAAGTAAATAAAGGTTGAAATTTGGTATATTGTTCAATGTAAAAATGAGCTGGCTTCAGAAGATGCTCTAACATTTCACTTATAAGAAACATAAATTGCCATGAAAACGTAGCTGAAATGCAAAATGGAAATATCCAACAGAACTCTCAAAATTCCTGCACCTCATGTTACAAGATAAGTGAAGAGACCAAGCAAGCATTATATCCCATAGAAATTTTTTTTAAGGAATATACGTTTGAAACTTTCATAATTCTCCAGTTCGAGATTTCCATATTTTAATGCAACTTAATACGATAATTTTTGCAGAAAGGTGCATTAGAAGTAATGATGATAAACAATGACTTCCTTATCTCGCGTGACTGGTAAATAACATTTCAACTGATGCAGTCAAATTTCACACGGTAAAACAGAAATACAGACCCGCACTTTAGAGTTACAATATATAGTATTTCCACTAGCAATTCTACATGCATCTATAGATAGAAATATATAAATCTAATTATGGCAAAATGAAGATCAATTAGCCAAACTCAATCTCTTGATTATAGAGAAAGCACGTATGTCAACCCAAATCCCCCAACCCACCTGAAATGGGAAATGGAGTAAGAAAAGATATTAAAGTAAAACTCTTTCTTACAGTGAACCGCACAAACAGCAGCCAAAGAATAATTAGAAAGTTCCGATTCAAAATTCAGCTAAACTCAAATTAGTCTAAATTATCCTCAAGATCAAATATCAATTAAACCCGCCCATAACTCGACAAAAGATCCAAATCAACAATTCTCCAGCTTAAAAAGGAAAAATACGTTCGCAGAAAGTAAAATATGCATACAAATTAATAACGAACACGGGTGCACAATTCCGTATATAAATTATTCGAGTTATGTGTTTAAAAAATGTAATTAACGGAAAAAAGAAGAAAATATAAAACCTGAATCCAAGGTTGAGAGCATGGTAAAGGCGTTGATGGAGGGTGAGCATGTGGCCAGTGACGCCACGATTGTTCTCTGCTGCACTATGTTTGGAAGAAGATGATCTCATTGATTTTTCTTCTATTCTATCCGCAAAACTGTAAAACCTGAGAGTCGGTGTTCTTATGTTATTGCTGCAGTTGAGCTCCTATATAAACAAAATATTTTTGACAACCAAAAGCGTTTATTAACTGGACACGCTTTCATGGTTCATTGTGCCTCATTATTTGAAATTTTAATTGTTAGAATAACGTTTTTTTGTAAAAATATGTGGTTAAAAAAATTTATGAAATTACGTGTAATATTGTTCTATTAAAAAATGAGCGATTGATAAGATAAAAGAGAAAAATAAATTATAATTTTAATAAGACAAAAAAAGGGGGGCTACATGCACCTGAGAAAGACATCTATCCCCACTGCATATACTTAAAACGAAGGTTTGGTAGGTAATTATAATTGATTTCAAAGCAAAATAAGTTTATCTAAAAGTTATCAAAAAATTGCATTTTGTTGGAAAATGGAAAATCTTTTAATGAGGAAGTTTTCACTTTTATTGTTTATTACTAGTTTTTTGCCCGTACATTGTACTGGTTTTATTATTTTGAAGGTATTGTTAGCGTGATGTGAAGTCTTGTGGAT
>CAIGRP010095406.1:0-25209 GCA_903798385.1 Fraxinus cuspidata | reverse complement strand
ATGTGGGAAGCCCTTTCGATTTCAAGCTGTCACTGAAATTGATGTCTACAAATCTGAGCCCTGTGAACTTGCTGGTACTTATATTCGTACGTAGTATAGCAAGATGCATTTTGTATATTTTTTGCTAATTTTATTTGGTCGGATAAGATTTATTTTATTTTTGGTTAGCTATGGGTTTTTTTAATCAGGAGCAAATTTTTAGTTCTGTGGATATAGAATTTCTTTTAATTATGTCATTTATGATTATTTTGGATCTGCAATTTATTTACAATTTCAATAATGTAGATTACTTGTGCATATGTATGTATTTTGCGATTGGACGAGCTAATGATGAGATTTATAACACTCTAAGATAATAAAAATGATAAGTTAGGCTAAAGATGAAATTTTCAGAACTTGCATATGATAAAAATGATAAATTAGTGGGAGTGGAAAAAGGGACATATAGACAGAAATATATACATGAATGCCTGTATCTGTAGTTATGCATGTACGGGTGTGCGAATTGGGGATCCAAGAGTTAACTTTGAGTATCATTTGTGTTAGTATGAATTCAAATTTAGTATGAATTCAAATTTTGAATACTAAGTTCTTACCATGTCATTAGATTTTCCTGTGTTTACACTTTACCGAAAATTCTACTTTTTCCATGGTTTCTCTTTATCTATATGAAATTATTTTCCGATCTTTCTAATGAATAGTCTTATGTCGTGATTTTTGCTTTGAAGATTATGCATCCCTGAAGACCAGAGATCTAGAATGGTACTTTTTCAGCCCTGTGGACAGAAAATACGGTAATGGATCTCGGCTGAATCGTGCCACTGGCAAAGGGTATTGGAAAGCAACTGGAAAGGATCGTCCTGTGCACCATAAAAACCAAACCATTGGAATGAAGAAGACCCTTGTTTTCCACAGCGGACGAGCGCCTGATGGCAAGAGAACAAATTGGGTAATGCATGAATACAGGCTTTGCGATGCAGAATTAGAAAGGGCTAGAGTAGCACAGGTTTGGGTGGTTACGTTAAAATTTAAAGTTGGTGCATATTTCTTTTTCTTTGTTTGAAGCTATGGATCGTAAAAGAAATTCCTCTTTGTCATTTTGTGTGGGAAAAGGATGCGTTTGTGCTCTGTAGAATCTTTCAGAAGAGTGGTTTGGGTCCGCCAAATGGGGACAGATATGCCCCTTTTGTTGAGGAGGAATGGGATGATGATGCAGCCCTTGTTGTTCCTGGCGTAGAGGTTGAAGATGATATGCCGAATGGTGATGAAGCACGAGTCGAGGTCAATCACCTTAACCAGGTTTATTTTCTGCTCTTTTCTTTTTCTTTTTTTTTTTTTTCATTCAAAGAAATTTCTAGGTGTTGCACAATCTTTTGCACATCCATGCGGTTCATTTCCATTATAGTTATTGTCTTGTTTCTTGTATTTTTGTTTCATATCCTGTAATTCACTTCCTCTATGCATATCACCCCTTTTTAGTTGCAAAATTTTATGTTCAATGAAGTTATTTAAGTATTTTTGCATGTTATATTGTTGTTTCTTTTGATTGCGAAGAACAAGAACTGGGACAAATGAGTTGTGCATATACTGAATTTCAAGTTATCTTTTCTAGGTTTTTGTGCATTATGCTTTGCTACTTTTGGAAGTATTGAGCTGCACGTTAGATTTTAAGATGGAAAAAGAAGTCCTTGTCATGGAATCATAATACAGCACAGTTTGTGTATTTTGTTCTGCATCAACTGTAGACAGAAAAAGTATTTAAACTCAACTGTTAAAAGTGGCAACAATACTTTGGATGACAAGACTTCCAGCCTTGACTCGTTGTCCGGGTCTATGGACTGGTAGCCTACTCTGTGAAGTTCAAGGGAACACAGTCCTTACCTTTCTGTAATACTAGTTTGATGGGAATTGAAGATAATGCTTCAGTAGAATAAGATTAACAATGGAGTTTGATTTAAATCTGATTAGGTATGACTAACTATGATTTGTTGATTAATTTTAATAATTTATGATTTGATATTTTGGTAACTTGTGATATATATAAGTTCCTTTTTTCTTCTACGAGGCCGTTTCTTTTCCCAATGCACGAGGGGAACATGACAAGCATATCTATACTAGGTGGAGCATGCCTACTACTTATCCACTTTTTGTCAAATACATTGACATATTCCGTTGGCGTTCATATATGAAAGAGAACTTGATGTGCGTCTTGACAGTCTGTTAACACTAGCAAGTAGCTTTGTGGTAGCTTAAATTCGCAAACTGTGGACGAGACTGTTGTGCACTACTTTATTTAGATGTTGATATTTGTACACTCCTCACCTCTAGATCTATGGTTTAAGGATTGGGATGTCAAAGTCGCCCAGTGCAATCAGATGATTCAGTCACTAATTCTATAGCACCATGGCATTAGCTCAATCATAAATACTTGTTAATTTATAGGCAGTATTATTTTTATATGAACTTGGACAGTAAATTGAAACCCTTTGATGATCTCGTACCCCAAAGTCTATCATCTCTGAAGTGATTAAATTCTTTACAGTAAGGGTCCTTGTTTGTTTAAGTGGAAAGTTTCCTATTCCTTGTTTGATCTCGCAGTGTAGGAAACAAGAAAATCTGCCTTCCTTTTGCTTTGCTGTTTGGTTCTGGGACAAGTATCTAAAACGTCTGCAAAGAAAATTGAAAAAAGTATATATATTAGCCCTTGTTTGATTTTGATTTTCTGAGAAGTTATTTTTGGAAAGTGATATTTTTTTTTTTTTTGAGAATGTGTAGTTAAAACGTAGGAAAAAACTATGGTCCAAGTGAAAAATTATTTTATTAGGAGGACGTGTGGTTTAGGGTTGGTTTGAGGAATAAAAATTTTGAAATAATCAAATACCAAACGGGATAATAAAACTAACTGTTGTTTTTCCGTGTTTGATTCCAAGAATACCCTTTACGGACTACATTGACAAATTTGCTGCAACTATCAGGCTTCTTGCTTGGATTGCAAAGTCAATCAGTTCCCTACTTTAAAATTTCTTAGAAAGTTTAGGAGTAAGATGCTGCTGCTGCTTATTTTCCTTCTACAAGTGTTGAGTTCTTTATTCATCTGAGAAAGCGAGCTTACATGACAGCTATACCCTTTATTCATAATAATGTAGGTGACTTTTGAAAGCTTTTATTAGATCAAAACTTTTTGAACAATATAATGCGAGATTCTCCTGTTAATATTATCGTTCTTTGCTTATTCCATTGTTGTCAATAGCTTTCAGGAATATCAATACATTTCTACTTAATGCTCTCAAACTTGGCTCGACTATTGGTGTTTTATCGTTCGACATATTTGAACTCGGATTTTTTTACAGGATATTCATCCTCTCAGCATGGCTCCTCCCCAAGTCAAGAATCAAATTGAGCTGCAGTCTCTCCCATTTGCTTGCAAGAGGGAAAGATCTGAAGAAAATCCCGAACTTTCTTTATCTGAAGAAAATCCTGAACTTTCTTTATCTCAAAGCAAAAGATTAAAGCATGATGATCCTAACTCAAGTCATGCAAATGGATCGGAAGATTCAACGACGACAAGCCATGATCCCTCAAAAATGATGATGACGACAAATCTCTCCCCTGCGCTTCTGGAATTTCCTTTATTAGAACCTGTAGAACCCAAAGAAAATAATCCAGTCAACTCGCTTACCTTTGACTCTTCCAACCTCGAGAAATCTGTGCCTCCCGGGTATTTGAAATTTATTAACGATTTGGAGAACGGGATCTTGAATGTCTCCATGGAGAGGGAGACGCTGAAAATCGAAGTGATGAGGGCCGAAGCGATGATCAATGTTCTTCAATCCCGTGTCGAGATTTTAACTAAAGAAAATGAGGTCCTAAGACGACATCATGTTCAGGAGAGCTAGATAACTGCGGTACCTACTTATTCTAGTTTTGTAGTTTTGCTTGCTCAGTCCCCTTGTACTGAGCATCTTGGATCGATTCTCAGAACAGCGTAAGATCCAGTAATGGCATCTTGAGACATATAGCTGTTCATTCTGGATTATTTCAGTAGTTGTTTAATGAACAAATGTATCCGTCGAAAATGCTTGTCTCAATCGAACTCATTTGAATAAAGTTGAGTTTGTACTTTTTTGGTGGTTTTATTTCTATAATTGACTGCTTGCTTCATCTGGAAAAATGAAATAATTCATGCTGTTGCTTCCCAAGAGGTGTTTTTCACTAGGAGACGTTGTCCTTGGGCACGGAGCTCTTGTAATTTAAATTAGTCAAACATATTTTGTAGGATCAACATTGTTAACTTATTATTCAAACATTCTTTAAGATTCACAATTTAAAAGTACTATCAAATATAGAGTTATTTTTTACTTTGATTAAAATATTCAACGTAGAATAAAGTTTGTACAATCTATGTTGACAATCAATGTGTTGTAAAGATATGTGCTATTGACTTAAAAAATAGTTTTTAAAATGATGATGTAGGTTTCCGAGAATTCATTGTTGTCAATGAAGTTGTCAATCATGGTTGTATATGTAGCATGATTCCTCTTAGCATATCGTCAAGCTAAAGTGGTCAAAATTATGTATTAACATCCTCGTCTATCTGTTTCTTTCATGTTTGAGCACAAACTAAGGCCCCGTTCTCTTTACCATTTTCAAGTCGTTTTCTATTTTCGATTTTCCAAAACAGTGAAAACGCGTTCTCTTTCCCATTTTCGAAAACGCATTTTTGAAAACAAGTTAAAATTTTGTAAAGAAAACACAAANGTTTTCAAAACAATTTTTCAAAATGTCAAAGAGAACGCATTTTCAACAATCTCAAATGGACACTCAAAACACAAAACTCAAAATGAACTCAAAACTCAAAACATAAAACTGAAACACAAAGAGGACTGCCCATAAGCTTTTATGTAAATTTATGAGCATTTTTGTTTTTTTATAACTCAAAGCATCCAACTCAAAATTATAGATGGTCATACGGCAATTTCATAAAAATTCCCATTAATTTAGATGTATATCCTCCTCTGATCGCATAATTTCGTTATAACATCTTTTCAAAACGCCTTCTTCAGTTCTTTCATATTTGATGATCAAACTTAACTTGTTGAGTCTTTCATTTCTCGAATATTATAGAGAATTTGGGTTTGGTACTTGGTAGTAATATGGATGAAGCTAAACAAATGAGAATTGAGGATGTATTCTAGGAAAATAGTATCACGTGAAGAAAGATGAAATTGATGAAAGTAGCAATAATGTGATAAATCAAACTGAAGAATTCTTTAGAGTTGATTACTTTTTATAATTGATCAAACTCGATCTTGACTTCAAACTCAAATTGAACAATTTAAACAATATAAAGATACATTCACGTTTTTTTTTCTATAATTTTGAAAGATTAAAACGTGCAACTATTACTAGTTTATTAAAGTCTTACGAGTATCTTGAGCAATTTTTGAAATAATAAGACGTTCGGAAATTAATTGAGATCATTTATGTTCGGAATTGGCAGTTTTGAAGTGTTATTTACCATGTAAAAAAAAAAAGCAATTGATTTGCTACATTATTTTAAAAAATGGATGGTTGTTTTCCAAATATTTATATTGCTTACAAAAACTTACTATCATATTTGCATATTGAGAAAGATGTTTCTTCAAGTTGAAGTTGATCAAAACATATTTTAGATCAATTATGTCACATGAAAGATTGAATAAATTAGTTATGTTATCAATTGAGAAATGAATGATTAAACAACTAGATTTGAAAAACTAATTAATTTTTTTGGCTCCTAAAACCACAAAACAAGTATTTAGGTGACCGTTTGAAATGTTTTCGACCATATTGTTTGATTATAATATAAATATTTTGAATATAACAACTTATTTGACGTTTTATCGTTGAATTTAAGTTAACAGTAAATTCCGTAAAATTGAATTATGAACTTGGTTTACGTTTTCTTCAATTATACAACTGAACAACATTCGTAGGATGATTTATTTGGTATGAGCAACAGAGTAAGCTTGTATAATTCGGATTTAAATCGTATATAAAGAAATGTGAGTAAAACTTATAGATATAAATACATTCATGTTAACAAAAAGCACCAGTGGTCTAGTGGTAGAATAGTACCCTGCCACGGTACAGACCCGGGTTCGATTCCCGGCTGGTGCACATTGCGATGACGATAATTGCGCCCAATGTGACAGTGGGTCTGTCGCCTTTCCTGATCAATCAGGTGGAAAAAGAGGCGCTTCTGAGCATCCTACAGTTCTTATTTGTGCTCTCTTTTTTCCTTCCCTTGCCCCCATTTTCCTGTTTTTCATTTTTTTCCCCTCAATTTTTGTTATTTTTTTTTTCAAACTTTTTACGGTCAAAATAGGCAGGGGCGGAGGAGCCCATTTAAATTTTCTTAGGTAAATACTTTTTCATAAGCCCGGTATAAAAAAATAAAGGAAGATTTCATAATCTGTTTCACTCATTTCAAATTTAAGAGAAGGTTTAAAATTCCAAATCTCAATTTTTTTATATTTTATTTATAAATTAATTAATTAAACATATTTTATTAATCAAATATATTAAGCATATAATTGGTCACAAATCACAAATTTTACATGTCGCAAATTATTTTACGGTTACAATTCAAAAATTTTATAGGTCACAATTTGTTTATCGATCACGCATAAAAAATTGAAACGTCACAAATTATTTTATTATCACAATTCAAAAATTTTATATGTCATAATTTGTTCATCGGTCACAAATCAAAAATTTTATAAGTCACAAATTATTTTACAGTCACAAATCAGAAATTTTATCTCACATTAATTTACAGTCACAATTTAGAAATTTTATAAGTTACAATTTGTTCATCGGTCACAAATAAAAAAATTTATACGTCACAACTTATTTATCGATCACAAATCACAAAAATTATAAGTCATAACTTTGTAGGCGGTCACAAATTGTCAAATTATCGATCACAAATTAACAATTTTTTAGGTCACTCATTATTTCTTTGTCACAATTTATACCTTTCATTTGTCACATATTATTTATCGGTCACAAACGACCAAATAATCTGTGACCACAACCAACACTTGTGACCACCACCTCACCACTTTCATCAGCACTACCACATCGCTGCCAAAAACCAACACCAACTCTCAACAGTAACATCATCTCAAACAAATCAACACATCGCATAAAAACACCACCACCTCACGACAACTTGTCAGCATCACCACCTCACAACAACCGGTCAGCACCATTGTACAACGCCGAGCCACCACCACACCATTGCACATAGCACACCGCATCATCACGACGTATGGGAACCACCACCAACAGTAGTGTTGTCGAGCAACCTCACCAAATCCAACCACAACCACACATCACCAAACCACCGTTGTTAGAACAACCACCACAATCACACATCACGATCACCTTGCCCGATCTAATTAACGAAGAGCACCGTGGCACTATCAACAAGCCATCAGCACTACCGCGAACACCAACACTAGATTGCCCGCGGCTAACTCTCGATCACCGTTGTGTGCGGCGAACTCAAGCGCCGTTCAGCACTGAACGAGAGAGTGACGGAGAGAAGAGAGAAGGAAGAAGAAATACAATGCGTCGTCTCGTGGAGGCAAGGCTGTCGACGGAGAGCAACAAGAGAGAGTGACGGAGACTGAGACAGATAGAAGAGAAAAGGAAAATTGGGATGAAATTGATTAGGGGTTGGATTAATATTGTATAAATAATTTAAAAATAAAATATCTTATTTTTGAAAAGTGAAACCTTTAATCTGATTTTTGAAATTGAATCCTTAAAATTCTGGTTTAGTGTAATTTCCTAAAAAAAAAAATGTATGTCCCCAAGCTCCGCTCCTTATAAGTAGTAAGCATTTTGAAGCAAAGGACGCATAATGATAAAAGGTAGTTTAATGTAAAGTATGATGTACAAGTAGTTTAATTCAACAAATTGAACATGTTTAGTTGTACTAAAAAATAAATCAAACTTACAATTAAATTAAATATTTGCTAAACATGATTTTTAAATTGTGAAATCAACATATTCGTTCTCACTTAAATTGGGTCAATTGTACAATAGTACAAAAAGGGGTAAAACTTTAGTAAAGTAGATTACAATTACATGTTCACAAAAGAATATAGATAAAAGGGTGTGAAAGAAACAAACATGAAACAGAAAGGTAAACAAACAACTGAAAAGACATTTCTATATATGTAGCCTAATCTAACCCCACAAAATGGATACGAGTGCAGAAACTCCAAAAATCTCATTTTTCATCTAGAAAACCATAATGCCATGGCTTCCCCACTGTTCCATTGCCAGATTATGAGAAACCTGCACAGTTACATTCCAGTTGTTTGGAGAGAGCCATGAATGTTGGAAACAAATTCAATAACTCAACCTAGGTTGCACGGAAACTAGTGGAGATGTATAAAAAAATATAATTTATTTTTATAAGCTCAATATTAGTAAGTCTGTTTTTAGTTGAAGCCCGCAACAAAGTTGATAAAGAAATGCAAGTCCTGATCAAAGTTTCGGAATAACTGGTTAGAAGTTATCCTAAAGTTTCGAAGTTTTATTATAAAATAACAACAAATAGAATGTTTTTTGTGTTTTCAAAACGTAGTATAACGTTCCTGTAAACACTTACAGTTTAGAAGTTTCCGTGCAATCTAGGTCACAACAATAGTAAGATACTGACCTGGGCAACTTCAGCGGTTCTTGGGAACCTAATCTAGCCAGCAACCCACTTCCAAATGCCACCAGAACGCTGTCCCTGGACAGTTGAAGCGAGCTCCATTTCACGTTCAAAAGCAGATTTTTCTCTCCTGAGCGCCTGAACCTCCTCTTCTATGGATGGCATTGACTCCAACATCTTCTGTACCTCTGCTATTTGTGCCTGACGATTCCATTACAGATGGATAAACATCAAATATTGGTTGAAAAAAAAGACCCTTTATGGATCTGAAAACTGGATACATTAAAACAAACAATTTAAACTTATAATTCAGGAACAAAGAAAAAATATTCAAAGAAATCTGAAAAATAAAACATATGGTCAGACCTCCAGTTTAGCGCATCTTGATCTCTCTGCTACAAGTTGAGCTTGAACCGAATGTAGTTCCTGAAAACAGTTAATGAAATGAAGAAATTTCTGATAATTTAATACTAAAACCGAACAAACAATTTAGTCTCAGAAGCACACCTTGGATAGCTCAGCATAATTTCTGTTTGTTTCTTCAATCTTAGCCTTGAGAGAAGAGTTCTCTGTCATAACTTCCACGAGTGATGATTCTGCTACCTTTTTTTCTTCTCTGATTGAATTTATTTCAACTAAAAGATCCTGCTGAGAGGTATCCACTGGAATTACCTTATAATTTGGATCTTCTTTCTCTGGGAAGTGTAACTTTTCAGGTTTTGTCCAGGCATATGCAGCAGTAACAGAAGCCGCTGCCGCCGCAGCTGCTGGTGATTGAAATATCTTGGGATGTAAAGAGTCCCTTGGTTTGGGCCTCATTACAAATACCTATAATATAAGAAAAACTGTATCGCATTAGGAATAGGTGGACTTGATTAAAACTCTAAGCAGAAAAATGGTCTTTATGGGAGAAAAATGAGTCACTGCATGTAAACGCAGAAAGATCCCTAGAACAAAGAAACTATCAAGAGAGAGATAATTGAAGCCAGTGTACTATAGATCTCCTAGATCGGAAAAAATACTTGCGGATTTTTTAGAGAAAAGAAGGAATTTTCAATTTTCTTTTTCACCAGCATAATAAAGAGCCATACATGAGAAAAAAGTAGGATGCCAGGAGAGCATTCACTTACATAATACTGACTACGGCCAGGCCATTCATGTAACCATTTGCATAGACTGCATCTAGCATTTTTTGAAAGCAATTGAATATACTATGCATACTACATATTAATGTTTCTGTAACTATGCTTTGCTAAAGATAGTCTGCACTAGCAAAATAAATTACTGTCCATATCATAATTGCCCGCGTCCTATGATATCAAGATATTGTTCCCACTTATCCCCATAATGATGTGTCCTTGTCCTATAAGAGGAAGCTAATTCTATTATTTCTTCCATGCTTTTGTTTGACACCCATTTTGGGGGAAAAAATGAATTCCGGAATAGTAATTGATGGAAGAATGTGTGGTTAAAAATAAAGAAAAGTTTTAGATTTGTGTGTAATATTATTTTATTTAGAGAGTCTGTGGTTGAAATGAAGAAAGAAAAAAAATGAGAATGGGTGTCAAACAGGGCATATATATAGAATTAACTAATCTATGCATGCCATTCAATGTAAAATACTTAAATTACAGGACCCAAGCATAGTTCATTCTGAAAAAGAAGGTTGATATATTTGTACAATAAGATAACCCATACCTCATTGTAATATTTCCCATTGTAGCCACCGAACGTAAACAAAAACTTCTCACCATCTAGCAATGCTGAGGAAACACTGATTCCCTGTTCACGGTATCATATCAGGTTTCAGGGGAAAATAGAGATCAAAAGTAAAAGAATTTCAAATGACACAACTCTAATTGCATTGGGAATGACACAGTAATACTCGCAGCTCCATGCTATTATGTTACCTTCAAGTATTGTGGAAAGCATAGCTTATTAGCATTTAAACAGCAGATAATATTGAAAAACAAGCCAATATAGCAGCAATTACCATGCAAATAAAATTCTAGAGATGTAATAAACAATAGTAAATTTCACCATGTAGTTGCCAAAGACATTCCAGACCTCATTTCACTTGGTAGTAATTCAGTCACAGCATGCAAAGAGAGAATTCATGCACAGTAGCACTTAGAAATCAGATCTAGAAACAATAAATAGATTGTATTCCAGAGTACAATTTGAAGCACTTCCCTCCCTCCATATCCCTGAGGAAAAAACTAAATTGACAAACTAGCGTATATAAGAAAAGAACAAACAGGAAAAAGGGAAGTCCTTCCATGCAAAGTGTAAATTAAGGCCTTCTTGACAGGGATTAAAATCAGATTTTTTGTAAATTTTGATAAAAGTTGATGAAATTTATGGTTGGAAAGTTGTGAATCCTATGAAATGTGTGATTAAATTAATTGTTGACTTTTACTTAGATTAAGATCTAGATTTTAATTCTTACCAAACAGGGACTTAGTAAAAAATATGATGAAAATAGTGTTTGTAGCGAACATGAAAGTTACCAGACTGTTGAAATAACTGTTAACATTGAACATTAAGAACAAGCCATGATACTCCTAACATGCACCAATTGATCTTTACCATCAGCAGTAAGATATAAAAAATATTACCAATTGCATGCTGGACTTTTAACACGGAACAATTTTCATCTTATTTCCAAGTGCAACTATTTTTGGAAGTTAAATTTGACAAATATCCCTGGTTTGACACATTTCTACTCATCCAGAATGGAACTTCCAAATGAAAGCACATGAGAATATGACCATGAAGCAAATGACAGTAACAAAAACTGTAACAATATGATCAGCAAGATAATACTATTGGACTGGGGAAAAAGGAGAATTCATATATTAACATGAGGCAATGTTGAGTACTCTGGAGGAGAACTTAGCATTAGTTTATTTCTCTTGATTAAGTTAACACATTCATAGAAAGGAAAAGCAAGACGCTTTTCTTTCATGTGAAAAAGGAACGAAAAATACAGCATCTATCATAAATAGAGCAATGAATAGATGAATGAGTGACAAATCCAGGGTGTGTTTCTAAAAGATCCTGTAGAAAATGATCTCCTCTCAAATTTATTACATGTGCAGTACAGTTATATTTTAATATTTGACTTGTAAGTTATTCAGTAAAGCATATAGTACTCCAAACCTTACACAATTGTAAAACAGGGGAGGCGGTTCCAAAATGCATTAAGAGGTTTATAATTCTATTGCTGAAAATTAGTAACAAAAAGAAAAACCAGTAAGAATGTCTAGCTTCTTCCACTTAGGAGGATAAGAAGTTCATGTCAGCTTCTTAAACTCTCCTCTAGTTCATACACATAAACACCCTTTACATTACCATGTTATTGCTCAAAATTTATTGCAATGGGAAATGTAATAGCATGTAGTGACCTCACTAGCTAGTGGATCTCTTTCCTTTACACTTGCCAACTTGGATAAAGCTAGCTTAGACATATTTATCACAAGGGTTTCCAAGGCACCTGAAAAAAGAAGGGCCAATCATCCATACTAGTCATCGATGACATATTGAGCATGAACTAACACCACAAAGGATATTAACATTGCACAAAATGTAATTTCACCAACCACTTTTATTATCTCCACCACCAACTACAAACCAATCTCCATCAACTGCAACACCAGCATGACCAGCCCTAGGAGTCACCAAATCACCCTGAATTTGTGGTTGGGACCACTCCATCTGCCCAGTTAAACACAGATACTTTAATAATTCATCTCCTATGCATTAAAATGATATATCTACTATATATCAAAGGACTTATGCTTTATCATGCAAATTGAGAATGGTGAACATTTGCAATTGTCCAAAAATATTAGATAGCAAGACATCATGCAATGATGAATCTTCCCTTCTCATCTAGGTCAGCTTTCTAAGTCCCATGATACAAACCGTTAAAATGAATACTGGGAAATTATAATCTGCATACCACTGCTTTAAAAACCACAAGAATCAATAACTTGGATAGAACTCACTGACTCAGTACGAGTCTGATGGAGCTTTCTGAAAACTATACTTTAAAAGATGGACTACAGTATCTATTTTGATTATTTGTAAATTCTTATTACAGTTCAAATAAAATAGCCACAGCAAGCATACAAAAAAAGAATACACTTAAAGTGAATTAACATCAGATTTGATATTTTTCTCTAGTTCCTTCAATTTTCACATAACCTGGAAGGACAGGTTGGTATAGAACAGTAAAGATAAAGCAAGACGATGGAAGAGAGAAGAATTGGGACTAGAATAGAGAGCCAGCATCACTATTATAGAATATCTAAATAATATTAGATATCTTAAATCAATATCTGAATTGTTTAACAAGATTAATCCTATTTATTTATGAAGATCCCTAACAACAAGAACTCGCCAAAATAAATTAATATCCATGTTCTAATTTTATGCCTGCAATAAGTGCATATTTCCAAACGTGATCTCCTCACTACGGCTGCAATCGGTGTAAATTTAAAATGTAATCTCCCTCACTAATACTCAAGCACTACCACAAATTCTGCATCCGCTAAAGATCCTGAATAGATAATCACTAAATTAAGCAACTTAGAATACTTATACATCGAGAATGCAGACCTTCCACCTTCACCAAGAAATGAGGATGTGGGGAAGTATGACAAAAGACTCAAGATTGGCAGAGAATAAAAGCATCCCCTCACCATAATATATGATTTTAGTTTCGCACGGAGCCTTAATCAGATGCATGGGATGAAAAAGATAATTACAAGGAAAAATCATAAAATGACCAAATGATCCCACTGTGTTCGCTGGAGAATCACTATGAAGTTGCTTCAACATCGATAAATGCTTGCTTCTCTCTGCTAATCCAAAAGGAAAAATACGTATTGATTTCAAATAAAACTTCCCTATCACAACTGAATTAAATGCACGAGGGCAAAGTGTAGAAATGCTTGGAGAATGGAAAAGTAGACAAAGAGAAGAAGCTTACTGTTTCCAAGTCTAGCACATGGAGGTCATTGTAGAAAATTGAATGAGAGCATCCACCAAAAATAAGGAGATAGCGTTCTGCATGCACTGCAGCTGTGTGATCAAATCTGGGCGTTGGAGGCGTCTGCCTATCAATGTATAACAAAATGCTAATAACATTTTCACAAACATGAAATTAGTTGCCAGCAAATGTGAATAGAGACATACATTGTGTGAATAGCACTCCATGACATTGTCTCCAGGTCAAGAACATGAACATCGTTTAGCAGTTGTCTATTCCTGTCTTCTCCGCCAAACATAATAAGTTTGGAACCAAACAGCGTTACAGATTGCCCACTGCGAGCAACCTTAAGCATCGTAAAAAAACCAATAAATTACATCATTATGATATAAATTTATGTCCATTAATACAAAATAATACTGACTGTTGAAACTTCTGTTTCCTGAAACATTAAATTGCCAACAAGGATAAAACTGAGAAAATAACAATTGACGAGTCCATGAATCAGTCATACCGGAATATTTCCAAAGGTATCCAAGACACCACAACGGTTTGATTCAAGATCAATGAACTGCACTGCAAACCACACACAAAAAGTATTAATAGAAGATCCAAATTTTGCACCAAAAACAAATGAATAAAGATCAAAGAGATCGAGATCTTCTTGCAGGATCTAGATGGACCAAAGAACTCATCAGATTTTTTTTATTTTATTTTTTTTCAAGAAGCAAGGTGAACCCATAGGAAACAAACCTGTTACATTGTCAGAAATATTCTTTGACAGGCCAGCAATAAGAAGAAATCTATTTTCCCACTTAATCTGGAGATAGAATGTCAACTCTACATCAATCAACTTATAAACAACTAAAATATGCAAAATAAAACCTAAATTGAGTAGGGTCAGAAATAATTGCAGTCAAAAGAAGACAAATCAAACTGACTTGAAGTAAATGACAATAAAGCATCAGAATCGTAAAATAACATCAAAATACCATAATTCTGAGCAATATTTTACCATGCTGTGACCAGCAGTCGCTGGAAAAATTTCAAGTCTTATACCATCTTTGTCTTTTACATTATCTGGTTCCATGTTCAGTTTCATTGTCAACCATGTCAAATTTTTTAGATCAAAAACCTACAAATGTTGCAATGAGTTGATAATATATTAAGAATAAAATAAACGTTGACTGGTAACATTAAATTACAATAGACAATACCTGAACATCAGATAAGTATCGACCATTACGGCTTCCACCAGTGATACACAACTTTTCATCAATAACAGCTGCAGCATGCTACAATGCAAGAAGAAGATGGCATAGTAAGCAATTTTTCGTAAATAATGTATAAAGAGCCAGCATTAAAAAGTAAAAAGGGTAAATCAAAAGTCTTATCTGACTGATCAAACAGAAGTAAAGCAAATAAAAAGCGAAAAAAACAGTGAGAATTTAGATAGTTGATAAAACTTAATTTATAAATGAACAGCACCTTGTAACGAGGAGCAGGCCGCTGACCAGATACTGGGAGGGCTACCCATTGGTCATAGCCTAATTCCAAACGCCAACCTTGAGAGTCCACTCGCATAGTAGCTTTCTTGCAGATCAGTAAACTTTGTTAGTTCAGGAATTAAGTAAAAAATCGATATTTGCGCGATAATGATTAAATCTCGCAAAAACATATAGCTAGATATATCAGCATTGTCGTCTAATATTTTGTTGAGTAAGTTGTCAAAAAATGCATAGTGTTGCATGTTCCAAAACTGAATGGGGAATAAATAATAGTTTATGCTTACGTTGGACAAAATGGAAAACAGACAAACTTAACTATAGAACAAGTCATCAGAGATTCAAGAGAATCACCACAGGCATCAACCTATAAAGATAATCACTGAAATGTGATTTAATTTCAAGGTGTCTTTAGGGAAATGATGGGTGGAAGCGGACCAAACATTATCACCTAGCAGGAGTTGATCAACCAATGCTTAGCGCATTTATAACGAGACATATATATAAATGCATCTCACACATTTTCTGTATTGTGAACTTGTATAAGAACCAAAATGATTTACAGCAAACAAATCCTGACTATTCGTTTAAAAAACATAATGAGCGACTCAAAATTCAATAATTTGCAACAGGAACTAATGCTAAAGAACTGGAATAAGTGCTTTACAATTATTGCTTTTTTAAAGTAAATCAGAATTGATTTCTTCTTACAAATTCAAATTCAAGATTCAGTTCCATGTCTCTGAAGATGAGCAAAGTGATCGTCATAAAATTAGTGTAAGTTTCTGGTTATAACCAGTAAAAAAAGTCATACATTCCTGATTCCGCTGATTAACAAAAAAATAATCAAAAAATTCAATTCAGCTCAATATTTCTGAAAACGGAAACGCGGCAACTTTTCTTCCAAATATCCATTCGAAATGAACGTTAAATGATGTTAGCAGTACGAATCTCTCGTGGATCGATTTAGTGAATGGTACATTGATTCAATTTCGAATAAAACCCACGATCAAATTAAGCAATCAGTTTTTACTTCGTAATAAAATGAACAATTCATCGAGACAAATTGCAACCGAAATACAGAGAAGAATTGAATAGCAGAAATTAAAACCAGCGATTAATTAGGCAATCATATATTGGGGCAATTGAAATGTGTGGATTTCTTACAGAAATCGGGAAATCGGATCTGAGAAATGGCGCAAGATCGGACGCCGGATCTTGAATGGTGCACTGAGAAAGCTAGAAAAGCACGAGGTCGTTGCTTATGTCATTACGATAAATTATTTACGAACGAAGGGGTTATAAAGGTCTCTATCGTAACTAATAATGAGTAATGTAAACGAAGGTGAGGAGTTGACACTTTCCACTGTTTTAGCTGAACTTTGGACACAAAATGACATCGTTTCGTACAGCATAAATGGGATAATTATTTAAGCCTTGTTTGAACTTCATTATTTGGAAAAAATAAAAAATTGATTTTAAAATAGTGTTTTTTGGAGAATGTGCATAGTATTATTTTATGAATAGTATGTGTGGTGGATAAAATAAGAGGAAAAAATGAATTAAAATTTAATGGGGCCAAACATGGGCTAAAATCGATCTAGTTCAAAAAAAAGTGTAATGTTTACATTGGATTTAGTTATGTTTGTAATAACAATTATGTTCCTTGTACATTATTTTCTTACACCTTAGATAACATTTGAATAGGTAGCAAAATCGATCACAAAATCAAAATGTTTATAAGTTACAATTCATTTATCGATCACAAATTATAAATTTCATAAGTCAAAAGTTGTTTAAATATCACAAATTATTAAATTAATTGACACAAGTTATTTCTTAATCACAACTTAGTAAATTGTGAGTCACAACCACTTTTTTAGGTCACATACTCCCTCCATCCCATTTATATAGGCATACTTTCCTCATTTTATTATCTCAATTATATAGTTTTATTTCTTTATTAAGAATATTTTGTTTTGTTCGTTTATTAATATACCATTATTTCTTTACTATTTCCAATAAAAATTTACTACCAGTTATTGATAATTAAATGAGGGTAAACTATGAATTTTTTTGACAAAAAAGTACTTTTTCGATGATATTAAATAAGATTCTTAATCCGTGTAAAAACAAAACAAACTTATATATTTGGGACGGATGGAGTATTATATATATTGCACAAATTACCCAATTTATTGGTTACAATCAACCAATTTATTAGTCATAAACACTTTTGGTCCCACTTGATCGATGTTGTTGCCACCAACACCACGACGCCATTGCCTGCACCACAAACGTTCACCACTACCAACAACGCTAAATCCACCATCACAACCGTTTGTGACCACGTTCAAGAATGCATTTTTCTGTTCACGTTCATATATATTAATTAACATCTAATTTTACTTAATTGAAAATTAAACAAATGATTTAATATTAATTGTCACATATATATATTCTCTGATATTAATTCTAAATTAATTAACATTCACGTATTTTCAAGTATTATTTTTACAACACTTATAAAACATTTCATAATAACATTTAATGCATGTTCAACGTTGACCAGTATTCTAAAAAGTGTAAAATGTGACGAAACATAGAGATCAATTTTTGGGCTAGACGAGCATAGACGTAAACAAATATTTTCTTATTTTAATATTAGCTTAAATTTTTAATCAATCAAAAAATTATTTAATAATTAAAATAATACATATCAAACATAAAAAATTATATTAAAAGAAGAAAAGAAAAAAGCACACCTAACAAAAAATAGTAATAAAGAAAAAAGGCATAAAAAAGCACGAGGTGGGGGCATTTGGTGCCATCTTTGTGCCTAAATGATGCATTTTAGAATACCACCAGTAAATTGTGATGTGCATGTATTAAAAAAAAAAAAACCTCTCCTTCGTTCTTAGGGTCCATTTGATAGATAAAGATAGAAATGAATTTCAGTTTCATGTTCGAAAATAAAAACTCACCAAACACATAGGAATTCGTTTTCCATGAAAACAAAGAAAATGCAGCTTACAACATGTTCGACACCCGTTTTTTGGATAATAAAATTTTTGGAATAGTGATTGATTATGTGCATGTATTAAAAAAAAAAAACCTCTCCTTCGTTCTTAGGGTCCATTTGATAGATAAAGATAGAAATGAATTTCAGTTTCATGTTCGAAAATAAAAACTCACCAAACACATAGAAATTCGTTTTCCATGAAAACAAAGAAAATGCAGCTTACAACATGTTCGACACCCGTTTTTTGGATAATAAAATTTTTGGAATAGTGATTGATTGGAGAATGTGTGGTGGAAAAATTATGAAAAGTTTTACATTTGTGTGTAATATTATTTTATTTGGAGAATGTGTGGTTAAAATGAAGAAAAAGAAAATGAAAATGAAAATGAGATGAGAATGGGTGCCAACAGGGGCTTAAAGTGGTTGTACCTTGAAATTCGATTTTCATTTTCACATTGCAATCAAACGACCAAAGTAGAATTCGTTTTCCTCCGATGTGACATTTTTCATGAAATCCATTGTAACCAAACAGGGACTTGTAGAAATTATAAGAGCATCTGCAAGATACTCTTAAACATGAAATGCTCTCTATTTTAAAGAGTCAACTTTAAAATCATGTTTCAAGAAACTCTTTAAATTAATATTTTAATAATTAAATGTATTCAAAGCGTTAACTTTCAATGTAGGAAAACAATAAAATAATCAAAGAAAAGTTAGTTAAAATAAAAGACGAAGAAAAATAATAAATATTTTTTAGAAGTAGTAAAATCAAGTGTTAAATATAAAGAGCTTGTTGGATTACTTCAAAATTTTAACTTTCTAGATTTATAGATATTCTCCAAATAATAGAATGTGCGTTTTTTAAAATTGGGATTGTCGTGTAAAGTTCAAAACTCATTCAGGAAATCATCATCTCACTGAATCTCATCCGTTAATTACTGATTGCGTCAACAGTTCATATCCACGATCTGAGTCACTAGTAAATGACTATTATTCAAATTTCTCCCTCGTAAGCATATTTATCAACGCATATCAACACCGTCGATTCACTTCAATTCAATCAACGGTTCAAAGACGCAATCCGAGTCTCCCAATGTACACCAATCGCATTCAATCCACGGTATCCTATATTAACACAACCGCACCCTAAACATTTCATCCAACTCAACAGATTCATTGAATTCCTTAAAGTACGCTTTACATCAATGGCACCAAAGGCAGAGAAGAAGCCGGCCGAGAAGAAGCCCGCCGCCGAGAAGGCTCCGGCGGAGAAGAAGCCAAAGGCAGGGAAAAAGCTTCCGAAGGAAGGCGCCGCCGCCACTGGAGACAAGAAAAAGAAGCGCACGAAGAAGAGTGTGGAAACTTACAAGATCTATATCTTCAAGGTGCTGAAGCAGGTCCATCCTGACATTGGGATCTCGAGCAAGGCTATGGGGATCATGAACAGCTTTATCAATGATATTTTTGAGAAATTGGCTCAGGAGGCGTCTAGGCTGGCAAGGTACAACAAGAAGCCGACGATTACTTCTCGAGAAATTCAGACCGCTGTCCGATTGGTTCTTCCAGGAGAATTGGCAAAACACGCCGTGTCTGAGGGTACAAAGGCTGTTACCAAATTCACAAGCTCTTGAATTCATAGTTTATTAGGGTTTTCCTTTGGGTGTTGGTAGGGTTTGAATTAATGATTTACAAGGTTTCTGATCTGTAAATCTGAATGTAAAGAATGCTTGAATTTGATTTCCTGTGATTTTATCTGAATGTCTCATTTTTATGACTCATTGTGTACATTTGAAAAAAAAAAATGTTGTCAAAATAATCTCCAATTATGATAGAAAAGAGACATAATAACACGGACACGCAGCTCCTCATCAGCTAGTAAATACTGGCTACTGAATTTTATACTAAAAAATTATTAAAAATAATAGATAATTGAATGTTCACTGAAATATTTATCTATTTACCCATTCATCACCATAGTCACAATTGGCACAATATTCCATGAGGCAGAAGAAAAAATGACGTGGCACGTGGAATTTGTTGATCGCTCCACCTGTAAATTGCTTTTGGTAAATCACAAACTTCGCCGATTTGAATCCAGAAGGGACTTGTCTAAATGCAGAAGGCTGTTCTCCCTCCTGCCAAGGACTGGACTAAGTTCTCAGATTTGAGATATGGGAGAAGAGTCTTAGCCGTGGACATCGTATCAACCGATTCACGCAGGATAGAATTTAATGTGGGCAGTTGTTTTTGGTGGTGGCCATGGTGGAGGTAGGGGTGCGGGTGGGGGTGGAGGAAGGAGTAGACTTGAGCGGTTTTGCAACGGTCTTTGTGCTTAAGATTACGCATGGTAGTATAGATATGTTGAATGAATACTGTTGGAGATTTGCCAATCTTGATTGGGAAAGATTGGAGCTTTTCAATTGATTGGCTTAGTTATCAATTGAAGCAGACATTAATCCAATTTCAAATTCAAATTCAAATCCAAAGGGGGGGTAGTATTGATTACAAGATTGGCTATTGTGAACTGAATGAAATTGGATATTCATGACAAAAAAGTGGGATTGTAGTTTGATTACAAGATAAAGTTCTAAAAATCATACGTATTCCCAGAACCTACTTTTCATGTAAACAGATTGCACTCATCGCAATGGAGAAAACACGCACAGGGAAGAGACAAAGAAATGAAGACAATAAATGAAGTTCAAATTGAAGTAATTATTTTGTAGAGGAACCCTAGCATTTGGTGGTGACGAAGGTGATTTCATAATGTGGATTTGATAAGAGAAATTTTGATTGTCTGGTTGGAGTAGTGGTTTCAAATTAGCGAAGTGTGAAAAAAAATTTACAATGACGTGGAGTGATTAACTAATCTTATGTGCCACGTGAAATTTTTTGCCAATTGTACATTCTTGGAAAATCTTGACACACAAACCTAGAGAGTAAGTCATTCTTTTTAATGAATTGCATGTCATGTAACTTCATAGTTCTCTGGAACAATCGTTTGCATTGATCAAGAGCCAACCTTACTTGAATAAGGAGGCCCTTGAAAAACTCACTTGATGTTAAGAAATGATGTCTTTCAGTATGGTTTTCAAGTGGGATCTAATGAAGTGCTTCAATTTGCATGTTTAGCTTAAACTGTAAGCAGGGCAATCCCCATCCTAGAGGTCAAGAACAATAGCAGAACACGAGTAAAATATCACAAGGATGGCATATATTAACTCCATTCTCACTGTTAAGTGGACATAAATATGGCAACTTACCCCCCACTCCACCACCAAGTCATGATTATGTGCACGAAGCAAGTTCATAATAAGAAGTGTCATAACTTTGTCATGGAAGATTCTCATAGCGATCTTCATTTCCAGTGGTTCAAGCATGAAAAATCACCCGAGAATGATAAATTGCACATTCCACCCCACCTCAAACAACACCGAAGGATTCAGCTCTGGCTCCAAATACTGACATAAGCGGTAACTAGTTGAGTTCAAAAGCAAGAAGGCCTTGGTTCTCAAGACCTTTTTCGGCTTGACAAATAAAAACTTATTGCACAGTTGGTTAAGGAATCCCTCAACAGAAAAGGAGATCTTTAAAAGAACATGCAAAAATACATTTTTACTATCTGATATGCACAATGTCACAAAATCTACAACCAGATAGCTTAACCCTGAGCAAAGATCGTCATTAAGTAATCAATATCACCTAGAAACCTCATAATTTCCAGGAGAACTTAAGCCGTAGGGAAAGAATCTTGTTTACCAGAAAATACAGGATACTGCTAATTAACCATCATGTCCATGAAGTGCTTCCTAAGAGAGAGAACAAGAATATGACAAGTCAACTTGGCGTACACTAAAAAGGTAGGGGACAATTGAAATGAGAATGAAATTAGGAAACAGAGGAACGCATCCTTCAAATGGATATTGCATGTTGAATCATCATAATGTAAAGTGTTCAGCATCTACCATTATAAAACTGAAATCATAATAGCCAACAAGCACATATGTAGCACATAGAAAGCATAACAGTGTCATAAATGGGAAAATTTGGTTAAATGTAGATCTCAATTTGCAAAAAAGAAAACTATAAAACAGAGTTGACAAAACAATTTGTCACAGTAAGTGGAGCATCTTATATAAATGCAAAAGGGTAGAGATTAGATAGTGATGTATGTGCGAAAGCGATAAATAATGATAAGCAAAAGGAACGATCTAAAACACCTTGATTAACAAAGAATACAATGAATTTAGGAATCAAATATTCGTTGATTCTTTACAAAGAATATCGAATTCCTGATCTTGACTGCAAAATCGTTGATTCTAATAAATACTGATTTAGGACCGACAAATTGGAGAAAATTTCAACAATTAATATCTTCATTTCAATTCAAAAACAACTAACTGCAATGATGGCTTACAACTCATAATTAAAGCAAGATAATGTCTAAATTCTGGATAATGACTTAAATTAAAAAAATCCTAATCAGAATTAAATTCCAAATTTATTTACTAAAGAAATATTAATTTAAAAAAATTTCTAATTGTAAATGAAATATATTACATAGATGAAATTGCCTAAATTAAATTAAAAACATCCATATTCAGTTTTCATATGATAGCAATGGCAATACAAACCTTATAAATAGATTATTTCAATTAATCTCATACCACATCACTCAAAACAGGATCTTTGCGAGTGCCAATGTGAACTCATCACCTTGCCCTTCGTTTCTTCATACCAATTGTATAAGATTGGTACTCCAAAATCAAGATTGTAGTTCCCAACCTGAAGCAAAATCAAGTCTTAAAAGTAGCTCAACACAAATCTCGATACACAAAAGATCAAAATACATATTAATAGGTAGCTAAATTTACAGATCTTCTGCATAGATCAGAAAATGATGGATTTATCATCTTTTCTAGGGCCTAACCTCTAATTGATTCAACGGCCTGTAATACCAACTCCCAAATTCAAAATAAATTTCAACACTAATCTGCACATCAAGTAAAAACATGATGAGTTGTAATGAGCATAGCGATATTTGATATGAATTTTCTACACCATACTCTAGAAAAAGAGGCCAACCCTTACGTTTGTCGTCATTCAATATTTCACTGAGATATGATATTTGCCACAGAATGGTCATCGACTGTTTTCTCACCATCACTTGATATGGTAAGGACACCCATTGCTAGGGCAACTATTTTTCACGCTGAAACCATCCAAGTGCATTCAATGTATACATTTCTTGCCTCACTATGGAGAATTGAAGAACTGGTGATGCCTTAAGAAGTGTTATGTTGCATTATGTAGAAAACGCACATGCAAAGCAAATCAGAGTTGAATAAATTCTAAAAGAATTCTTAGTGAAATTCAAAATCAAATGAGAACAGATGAAATTATCACATTTTTTGAAACCAGCAATTACAACAATATTTTTCACAATGCAGACTCAATATTTCCATCCACCTCATCTACAGCCAATCAACTTTATTATGATAAACCAGATGTCCATGACAAACTAAAAGAATACTCTTATCACAGGGAAGGCTACTGTAGAACCACTGCAGAGTTCAGATAACAACGTTTCAAAAAGGATCTTCCCGTGTGGAAGTGCACCATGACTTCATCATACCTATTATAGGAGTTGGATAGGGTTTAATTGCATATTAGGTAATCAGATGTTATGGGTGTTCTAATTCATTTGAACACTTTCAATTGTCTTCAACATTGACATCCAAAAATAAAAACTTTAGAATCAATAACGCTGGAGGTGTCCACACAAGACATCTATGATTTAGCTAAAGAAAAAAAAGCTCGGAAAAGAATCGAAGTTTTTTGTCTTCAGAAGGCAAAGTTCAGAAAAAACCTGAAGTACAGTATCAAGGTTTTTTATGCCTTCAGAACAAAAGATTTCCTGTAGAAGAACCTGACTACAGACACTAGAATCAGGTTTTTTATGACACTTCATTAGGGCCAGGAAGACAGTTACCCTCCAACCACAAGCATTCACCCACCCGCATACAATAGCATATATTTGCAAGTCCATGCACAAAAAACATTAATTAGATCATAACACCAAGAACTTTCCAAATGTTGAAGGTAAAAATGGATACTAGTATTAAATATAAATTTGACACATTGGTCAATTACGATCAGAATCCAAATTTTCGTAACTTTTCGACATAAATAACTAAGATTCATCCTACAGATTAAAGCAGGTATTGTCTAGTGAACTGACTCTTATATAGTATCACCAGGCAAGCATCATGGGTTAGTTACCTTTGGGCTTATTCAATTTGCTATTGAAAAGGAAAATAACACAATGCCAAAATCAACTGACTTGCAAGCTGACAATGTGACTCTTTTTCTCGAGTTTCCTCTTTTTCATAGTAAATATCAAGACCACCAAATAAAGTAAATCCACAAACTACACAAAGCAACCACAATATAAGCCTTTAAACAGTACAGAACAACTTTTATTAAGTGAACTTTTGGTTTATTTGGAAAATGGAAATCATATTTTCTTATTGTTGCTGAGTATCATATTTATCCTAGTTGAAAGGTGGATGGTAAGTCTAACCAATCAATTGACATTCTAAAATTTAAAGAATCGAGCTTCAAGCTTACACCAATATCAAAAAGCAATCAGGAATAGAAATGCACACGCCAAAAAGACCACAAAATTTGATTGCAGAATTATACCAAAGAGCGAATTTACATAACTTTCGATATCATGAGATGAACAAAACAAAAATTAATCTCACAGAGGTTAATAGAGCACGCAAAGGTTAATAATAACTCACCCTATCCATTTCTACAGAACAAATTCAACATGACCACTTAGCAGTTAGCACATTCGTTCTGCACAAAAAATATAATATAAAATCACAAAATTAGGAGTACATCTCAACTTCAACCAAAACCAACTAAATTCAACTCAAATTCAACACACAATTGAAAGCAGCCA
>CAIGRP010095401.1:0-23868 GCA_903798385.1 Fraxinus cuspidata | reverse complement strand
TCTTTTTTTTTTTTTAAAATAAAATTCATGCCACGTCACTTTGTCAACTGGCTTTGTACATATAGCGCGGTTGTTAGAAGATCCACTAATAGTTCTTTCCTATCCTTCACTAACTAAGAATCCCTTAGAGCACAATCTGAATTCATTACGGCTCCCGATGGAGTGTACATGTGAAACTCTGCATCTAAGGGTGCCAAACACCTCACTTGATTACTGGAAAAAATCATCAAGTTCTTATTATGGTCATTGGATTGGCTCAGGCTCGATTAATCAAGTGCTCAAATGTTATATCCAAAAAGTTGTAAATGCTAAGTTTATAGGCATTGTACGAAATAAATTGCACACTCATCCATGTTATCCAAGATTAATTGAGAATAATCTGTAGAAATTAAGCAACTTACTACCAACAAGCCTTCTAGCCTATACCATCTTTATAATCCCTTTATTTGATGGAAATAAAATACATGACTTTTCTTCTCTGAGAGAAAAATTTGTAGGAGTTTTGTATGGGTTTGGCTAGGGACCCTTGTTATCATTTTATAGGAAATCTCTTACCAACATTTATCCATCATAAAGTAGAACATTTCCCACAATAACTTCACTTCAATAAATGAGAAGTTATTATGACAAACGTTAACCCACAATTTGATTTTCTTCATATTTGGAATTGAATTTTTGCCAAAAATTGTTACATTCTCCCACTTGGTCACATGTTCAACAATAAATTTAAGGCGAGTATTTTATATGGCCATGTTCTAAAACTGTCAATAACCTACTCAAGTAGATATACTCAATACTTGAATCATGGCGGTCCTATTTTAATAATCAAACAATTCATTCCATGTATTACAAGTACATTCACTTATAAAAGAGTACTTTACTCTATGATTGAACTTTCTATAAGTCATTCAGGGCCCAACTATAATAACCACAATGTATATCCATTACAAAATTTAAGTGCACTATTAAAATTTGTTTCAAATATAGAAACAACAATCTTAAAACAAGAATTAGAGTATCATTATTGATCATGCAAATCCCATGTTCTTAACATGAACTTTATAAACTTTAGTTGGTATGCTCTTAGTCATGCAATCTTCTATCATAAGGTCTATCTTGATATGCTCAATCTTCACTTCATTTTTCTTAATATGATCTATAGCAACCAAATACTTTATATCGATATGTTTGCTTCGATTTTCACCTGTTAATTTTTGAAAAGAAAATTGCAGCTGAATTATCGCAATAAATCCTCGAAGGCTTCTCTATAGTATTGAGAATTCTTAAGCTTTTGACAAAATTTCTCAACTATAATGCCTGTGTTTTAGCTTCATAAAAACCTATGAATTCTATATTATGGTAGATAATGCAATTGTAGTCTGCTTACTATTTCTCCAAGATATAACTCCTCCAGCTAAAAGAAAAGTGTATCATAAAGTAGACTTCCTCGTGTCTACACATCCATTAAAATTTGAATCCATATATCCAGTTACTTCAAGAATGTCGGAATACTTGTATGCAAGTATATATTCTTTGGTTCATTGAAGATATCTTGTCATTTTCTTGCCGCTGTCCAATGTTCTATACTCGGATTACTTTGATATTTGCCTAGTACACCAACTGCAAATGCAATGTCAAGTTGCGAACAGTGGAAGCATAGGGTATAGAAGTCATGTGTTCTCTTTTCAATTCATTTAATGGACACTGCTTCTAACTGAATTTATCACCTTTAACAACGGGTGCTACACTTGATGCACAATCTTTCACCATGAATCTTCCAAAACCTTTTCAATGTAGGCCTTCTTCGAAAATCATAATGATCTTTTAGATCTACTTGTGTGAATCTCTATGCTAATGACATAAGAGGCTTCACTTGTATCCTTCATTTTAAAGTTTCGATTGAGAAATTATTTTTTGTCATGTAGCAAACCGAAATCAATGCTTGTAAGCAAAATGTCATCTACATATTGGTCACTGATATTTTCTATAACACTATATGAAGTAACAATTCTGTGAAATTTCAAATACCACCGATAGGAAGCCTGTTTTAGCCTGTATATAGATTTTCTTAATTTGCAAGCCATGTGATTTCCTTCATCACTAGTAAATCCTTCAGATTTTTGTATTTATACCTCTTTTTCAAGATCCCCATTCAAGAATGTTGTTTCACGTCCATCTAATGTAGCTCCAGATCAAAATAAGCTATCGAAGTTGTTATAATTCTAAATGAATCTTTCTTGAAAACTGGAGAAAATGTTTCATGATAATCGATACCTTCCTTTTAATTGATCCTTAACTACAAGTCTAGCTTTATATCATTCTATATTACTATATGCATTTTAGGTCTTATAGACCCATTTACAACTAATGATTGTGTGTCCAAGTGGCGATTCAAGGACGTCCCAAACTTGATTTTTAGCCATAGATTCCATTTCTTCCTTCATGGTATCATACCAAAAACTTAAGTTTTCTCCTTCAATGACTTGTGAAAAAAAGCTAAGACCTTTGTCAAGTCCAATAAATATATCAAACTCTTGAAGATATACAACAAAATAGCAAGAAATATATATATATATCTTGAGTGTTTGTCTATTAATGAGGTAAAATATCTTTGACTATTTAGACAAAGAGTAGGAAAATGTCTACAAATATCTGTGTAAATAATCTCAAGACTATCTGAACTCCTTTTGGCACCTTTATTAGTTTTGTTTGTCTACTTTCCTTTTATGTAGTCTTATTAAGTCCTAAAATCAATAAAATTAAGAGTTGGTAAAACTCCATTATTTACTAATCTTTTGAGTTTCTTTATGGAGATATGTCTCAATCTCTTATGCCATAGTTTAGATGGGTTCTCTTCAACCATATGACGCTTATTACCAATATTACTACTAAGTAGGTCAGAAAAGTTACATTCATAAGTAGGATCCAAATCAAATTTATATAAATTACCTACCAAAATACATTGTTCAACAACAACAACAACAACAACAACAACTAAATTTTCAAATAATCTAAAACTTTTGTTTTCATATACAAATTTATAACCTAACAGTGCTAGTTTTAAAATAGAAACTAAATTACGAGAATAATTTGGAACATAAAAAGTGTAATTTAAGATCCAAATAAAAACAGGTCTTTAAAATTAATCTAAAGGTTCCCACGCCTTCAATAGTTGATCCCAACCAATTTCCAGGATAGATGTTTTGTTTATTTGGTTGTGGTTTCCTTATGTCCAGAAAGCCCTACATAGTATTGGCAATGTGAATTGTAGTACCAAAATCAATCGACCAAGTATGATTTGGATCATTAACAAAATGAGATCCATGACATACAAATGAGACAAGAATGTATTTATTTTCGAGCCATTTCTTTTCTTTGAAACAGCCTTTCTTCATATGCCATTTCTTCTTGTAAAAGAAACAAACATCCTTATTGCTCTTTTACTTCATTGGCATTTTATTCTTCACTTTAAGATTGCATTTATCCTTGTTCTCGTTTTCTTTATCATGAATTGTCAGATAAGTAATTTCCAACTTCTCATGCTTTAACTTCTTATCCTCTTGAACACACATCGTTAGGAGTTCATTCATGGTCCATTTTTCCTTATGTATATTATATGATAATTTAAATGGACCATACTCCGTAGAGGAAGAATTTAGAATGATATGAACAAGGAATGAATCAGAAATCTCTATCTCAGAGGATTTAATAAGAGCAAAAATATCTCTCATTTCCATTATGTACTTACACACACTTTTAAATTGTCAAACTTCAAGCCCAAAAGCCTTTTCATTAGGGTGTTGGCCAACATTTTGTCAGAATTTACAAATTTATCTTCAATAGTCTTTCTGAAGTAATTGGCCTTATCACATTGAGGGATTGACACCTCGATGCTTTACTAACATGAGTCTTCATGAGACTCAAGCTTAAATGGTTGGATCTTTTCCACGATTCATATAGTGTCCTCTCTCTAGTGTACTTGATTCCGTAAGGACAAGTAGCTCATCCATAAAGAGCCCCAAGTCTAGATCCATACAACCCAATGTTAGGAGAATTTTCTCCTTCTAATCAGAAAAGCTATGACAACATAGAATTAAAATACGAATATAGTCATTGAAAAAAACTAGGAATCGCTATGAATATTATCTCTATATTGAATTTACCGATTTCAATTCAATTTTGTAAATTTAGACCATTCTGTGGGTAGAGGTTGTTATCAAACATTAAATTTACAAAGACTTTAGTAATATCAAACACAAGTATTTTTAAACCTATGTGCATAGAAAATTTCTTGTTTTGATATTTAGTGATTCAATTTATTGCAGTAAAATCATTAAGATAACTATTTCCATGTGGGGCCAAATAATCATCTTATAGATTAAAATTGTTAGGATTTATGTTGTATTGGTAAATCTTTAGACAAAATGATTATTATAAAAGAGGTGTAAAAGTCAATAAGTTTTTTGGGAGTTGTATAGATGAATTAGGAGACTTTGGGTTAAAATATCGAATATAGATCTATGCTTGTTTTGTAGATTTCAAAATTGATTGTTCATTTCTTATTGCTAGAATACCATGCTCAATTATTTTACGATTTATGTTGTATGGGCAATTCTTTAGACAAAATGATTATTATAAAAGAATATGATCGTTATAAAAGAGTTTTAAAAATCAAGGAGTCTTTTGGAGAGTTGTATAGATGAATTAGGAGTTTTTGAGTTCGATTATGGAATAGGAGAAAAAGTCACAGGATTTACTTTAGTTAGTTGCCTAGTTGATTCTTGAGCGAAAAAAAAAAGCAAAATCATTATCGCCCGCCTATCGCTCGAGCGACACACCTCCCTCTAGCCTCACACTCGAGCGACGTTGTTATAGGTAAAATCCTAGTTTGCTATTTTCAAGAGTTCAATCTATCTTATACTACTTAAATACTTCTTATTATAAATATCCAATGCCCATAATGTTTTTGTGTGCAGCTATTTATTATTTACATCCTCATTACATCAATCCATAATCCAAGAACATAACCAAATATTTAGATTAAACTTTTTATTCTTAAGATCAATCAACCACAAGTTGGGAAAAAAACATCAAATTCATATAAACCAAAACACTCACTTTCTAAACACTATCAGGAAATACTTTCTCAATAGTTTTTAGAGGTTGTTGAAGATTTAAGAAGGTTGGACTACAAGCACATGAAAAGTACAAGAACAAGGTTTTCTTGATGGTCCACATGAGAGAGACAATTCCAGATGATCAGGAGCAGGTATGGGTGATGCATGTTCCAGTGGGTTTTGAAGATTACAAGAATTAGATCAGCGAGTCTAGTGAGTTTTTTGAGTTGGATCATACTATAAGTTTTTATTGTCTATGCTGGAAGTTACTGGTTATGGGTTTTTTCCATCATCAAACCTTGTGTTATTTACCGCTCAATTTATTATTGTGGCAACATATGATCAAATTGGCTTGATTGATAAAACATTTAGAATAATTAAAAATTGGCTTGTTGCTTTTAATTGGTAAATTTAATTCCACATTATTCAACTATTATGTGATTTTAGGGTCGAACTAGTAATTTTCAGGTGGTATCAGAACCCAAATTCGATTTCTAACCCTAGTTTCCAAATGATTAGTTTATTGTCTGTTCCGTCATATTTTGATGGCAGTAACTATACCTATTGAAAAGTTGGAATAAGAGCCTTCTTGAAATTTATGGATAAGCGTATTTGGTTTAGCGTAGTAAATGATTGGACCTCTGCATCTACCATAGTTGCAGGTATAGTTACCCTTATTGATATTTCAACTTGGTTTAAGAAAAATTTAGATTAGTGTAATTGGAATAGTAAAGGGCTTCATGCTCTATTTATGGTTGTATCACTTGAATAATCTAAGCGTGTGTCTATGTGTGGTTGCTAAAGCTATTTGTAATATCTTACAGACCACGCATGAGAGAACTCAAGCTGTCAAGAATTCTAAGTTATAGATGTTGACCACTAAGTTTGAAGAGATTATGATAAAGGATGATGAGACTTTTGATGACTTCTATGCGATTTTGAATGACACAGTTAATTCTAACTTTCGCCTAGGTGAGAGAATTCCCGATCCTAAGAATGTCAGAAAATTCTGATATCCTTACCTGAGAGATTTAGATCTAAAGTTATGGCTATCGAGGAGAGCATGGATCTAGATGCTGTTAAGATTAAAGAATTGGTTGGATNTAAGAATGTCAGAAAATTCTGATATCCTTACCTGAGAGATTTAGATCTAAAGTTATGGCTATCGAGGAGAGCATGGATCTAGATGCTGTTAAGATTAAAGAATTGGTTGGATCTTCCCAAACCTATGAACTCACAATATTTCAACCTGAGAAGAACAAGTCTACAACCTTTAACACTGCTAGGGAACTAAACCTGAAGGTCCTTGCGCAGATCCTACATTAGCCCCAATACGTTGGTCTCTAACTAGAAGAGTATAATCTTCTGATTCGAAATCACTTAATGATAAGGAAATAACATACTTTGGTAAGAATTTCAAAAAAAAAAATGTTTAAAATAATAAAAAGATTAAAGAGAGACATATAGGTGATTCCAGTGTGTCAAGAAAGAGATCTAAATCTGTAAGATGTCATAAGTGTCAATGTTTTGGCCAATATAGAAGTGAGTGTCCTAATGGTACGAAAAATCAGGGTATGAATGTAACTCTCACTTATGAATAGTCTAGCTCGGATAATCAAAGTGAGATGTCTACTCATGAGGAGAGTGAAAAGTTTATGACCTTCATTGTTTGGATTAAAAGTGAATCTGATAAGAACAGTGATAATGCTGAAGAAGTATATAGTGATGAGCAATCCGAGAAAGAGATTCGTGAGACTTATTACAAATTATTTGAAGAGAGTCTTAACACTAAGAAGGTGAATATAGCCTTGCGTAAGAAGGTCAATGAACTTGAGCTAGTTAGAGAAAAACTTCTAGATGACCTTTAGGAGTCTACCTTGTGCCTTAATAAATTAGATACTATGAATCAATCCCTAAAGTCTAAGATTAAGGATTTTATAGGTAAACTTGAAAAGTCCTCTAGGAGAGTTAGTGAGCTAACCATTGAGAATGATAAATTAGAAATCTAGGTTAAAAACCTTTCGATCGACCTTGAGAAATACAATGCTCAACTCCTGTCCTTCTTGAGTAAATTTCAAAAATTGGCCAGTTTTTTGGGGTTGAACAAGCTTGCTGGGAACATAAGAGCTCCATGATATAACCAGATGGATCAAAATAGGGCTAGTACTTTCAAAACTATTTTTATCCCCGCCAACCACCCTATGTATGTTTCTAATCCTCAACTAAAAAATAAGAGTATTGTAGGAGAAAGACCTATTAGATAGTGTAGGACCTACCAACCTAGGAATAGACATCAGTGACAACATAACTTTGGACATTATCCCTATTTATTTCAATTATGTTGAGTTAGGATAAGGCCTATATGTCATAAATTCTTAAATAGAAATAGAAATCGAAATCAGAATTTCACTAGAGTTAGAAATCAAGATTGATGGTCGATTTTACTTTCTCACTAATCAAGTGAGTCATTTGACTAAGTTAATGATACATTTGATTCAGAATAAGTCATCCACTAGACAAGTTTAGGTTAAAAAAAGAGAATTTTTTTTCTATAGTATGATATATGATTTACTTGAACATATGCGTTGTGACCAAGTATGAGTTTAATTGATATGTTGTAGCATATTTTCAATTACTTTGTTTAGGTTTATGTGGAGTACTTATTATATGTTTCTTCATGTACCATCTGCACTACACACACTATGATCTTGTAAGAAAGTCTTAATCGTGAGTGTGAGATTTAGGATAGCCATAATCTGTTGGTAAGGTCGCCTTGAACATGAATTGACCTTAATTTAGTAGATCTAAACTCGAGTATATTCCGATAAATAAGAAAAAAAATATTTCATCTTATACTCTTCTTCGAAACCTATTTGACCTAAGTAATTAAGCTCTAGGGGTTTCTAATAAGATGTGAAAAATAGAAATTGTGCGAAAATGTATATATGCTCAAAGTCAAGGAAGAAAAATGAGCTTAATTTATCGGTCTTAATATACATTATTGGTTTGACTTTCATTATTAGGGGAATAATCTTATTTAACAGTTATATTTAGCATGTCATTTCTCACCAATGTAAGGTTTAGAGTATCACAAAAAATTAGTAACACTTAACACACATGAGTCACTTATACAATTTACTCTATTTACACTAGAACTTAGTATGTGAGAAAGTTTACTAATCATTGATTATGTTTGTGTATGCTATCAACTGCATCTGTGAGTTATTATATATTGTTGTTATAATTTCCTTCGTCATTTTTGACAAAATGGGGAGAATGACATTTTGCATTTTAATTTTATTTAGAGAGTTTGCAGTAGGGAAAGATGATAGTATTGTAAGTATTTTCTTTTTTAAATGTTTAGCTTTTTTGAGTTTTGATGTTTTGTAATATTAATATTTCAATTGGTGTTTTGATCAATATTAGTATTACTTCTCAATCTAGTTAGCATATTTATGATAGTTTGTTTCAATTATTATATTTTATGTGCCACATGCTTTTACACTTGATATTTGAGTTGTGGATTTTAGGAAACATGTTTCAACGAATGCAAGAGACAGACATTCAGTTTGAGTTAAGGTAGATTAGTTTGTTTTTACATTCTTGACTTGTATTGTATAATTTTGTCGTAGAATGTCAAAGGGGTAGATTGTTAGGATTTATGTTGTATTGATATTTCTTTAGACAAAAGGATTATTATAAAATAATATGATTGTAATAAAAGAATTGTAGAAGTCACGGAGTCTTTTGGAGGGTTATATAGATGAATTATGAGTTTTAGGTTCGAGTATGGAATAAGGAGAAAGAGTCGTTAGATTTATGCTAACCATTCGCCTAGCAAATGCTTCAGTGGAAAAAGTAGAATCATTGTCGCCGCTTATCACTCGAGTGACAGTGTTATACATGAAACCCTTTTTCGTAATTATCAAGAGTTTTATCTATCATATACTAAATACATACATCTTATTATAATATCCAATGCTCAGTACGTTTTTGTGTGTGGTTGTTCATTATTTTACATCCTCATTACATCGGTCCAAGATCCAAGAATACATCTAAATATTGAGTTTAAACTTTTGATTCTTGAGATCAATCAACTCTTATTGTCAATAGTGGAAGTGACTAGCATGGTCCCAGAGTTTTTACCCACTTAAGGGTTTTTCCCGTCATCAAATCTTGGGTTATTTACTACTCTAATTATTACTGTGGCAATTTAACATATGATAAATTGACTTGATTGACTAAACATCTTGAACAATTAAAAAGTGACTTGTTGCTTTTAATTGGTAAATTTAATTCTGCATTATGTGATTTTAGGGTCGAATTAGTAACTTTCAAAAATCACACTTTATAAGATGTCTTATGTATCTTCAAAATAATTCTTTAGGTGATTTTATGTTCCACAACATGGCATTACAGCTAAATATGCTTTGGCTAATCTTTAGTTTTAGTATGTTGAAACCCCAAATGACATCTCTTAAAATTTAGTTGCTAAATAGTGAATAGATCCTCGAATAAAAATATTATATCACAAATGAATATTAATTAAAGATCATCTTCATGAAGTGGAAGATTTCATACAATAACTTCCCTTCAATAAATGGGAAGTTATAATGACAAAGACTCCCACCACTTAATTTTCTTCATTTTTGGAATTGAATATGTACCACAAACGGTTAGAGCCATGTCCGTCAAACAATTACTAAACTAGCTTTACTTTATGGTGTTGAGTGTTGGACATTGAAAAGACATGAGCATGAGCTGAAAATAGCTTAATCCGAACCTTTCAATATATGAACCATTGGTTCCAAACGAGTGGAGGAAAATGAATCATATATTTGACCCTAAGTTAATTGGGAATTAGGGTTTAGGGTATATGGGGACTATGAAGATGAGAGAAATCGAAATTTTGATGGAGATTGAAAAAGGAACGATTCTTGCAATTTGAAGAGAGAACGCACTTGAATGGAATCTATTTTGTCCATGACATCAATTTTTAACACCGTTAGTGGCCATCCACTACATGGACTATTTTGCCCAATTGGACGGACATAATTAGATTAGGTGATGGATAGTTAAGTTTTTATAAAAAAGAAGCAATTAGCAAGCTTTTATTTTTTTTAGTGAGCAACTAATAACAGAATATAAATGTTGTTGATTAAATACTTAGTTAATTTGGCACAATGTTTCCAATTTTGGATGGGAAATTTCAAAATTTCTACACAAAGTAGCTTCATGTTTTTCTCTCTCTATTGATTAGATTAATTGTATAATTTTGCTTTTTATACATTATGGATAGTCTTCCACTCACAAAATGGTTAGCATTTGTTAAAAATAAAAAATAAAAAAATAGAGTGTTATACAAAACCGGCCCCACGCCCTTTTCATTTTCAATTAGGTGCAATATCTTTTTCCCCAAATTTTGAGAAACCTTCATCCGCGACCAACCCATATTCTCCGGCTACACCATCCAACCTCTCTGGAGCTGCATTGTAAATCTTAGGAGCTCATACTTCCACCAATATTAAGCTAAAGTTGACGAAGGATGCAGGTTCATTCCGAAACCACATTTCCACCCGACCCATCATCATTCACTCGAAGAGATGGCAGACAAAGATAACTTCATTTTTCCAACATGGTTTTTTTGTGTAGTTTCTGATTATGTAAAATATGTAATGTGTTAATATATCATTGTCACTCTTCGAGACACTACCGTTCTATGCTCCGAAGATGAGAAATTAGTTTGCATTTTATGTTGGATTTTGTGACCCAAATTAGGTGGAATATTTTGAGAAAATATTTCCTTTATTGCACGTGTTTTATCGAAAAAATATTATTTCCTTTATTTCACATGTTTTATTTAAAAAATATTGGGAAAATATTCTTTTCTTTATTCGATTTGATTTTTTTTTATCGTGTTCCATCTTTGTGATATTTCTAGACCCTATAATAGTAGACTCTTCATTCAATTTAGTATGTTGCTGAAAGTTGTATTTTCTCACAACTATTTGTTATTAATAAAATATTCGGTTCCTCTGACAATTTCTTGTTTGCTTTCTTTTAAATCTTGTTTATTAGTTTGTACATTCTATACTTCATATCGCGCCATATCACTTTCTCGACTTCCTAACAAGTTGTATCAGAGCCTAGGTTTAGCAATTCCACAGAGCAAGGATTGTTTAAGGTTTTTTGTTATCAATGGTTACCATGAAGTATGATATTCCGCTGTTGGATCGTAGTACAAGATTTTCGTTGACACAAGTGAAGATGAGAGCTGTATTGGCGCAAATGGATTTGGATGATACTTTGTTGGAATTTGATAGGATACTAAAAACATGGACAACAGAGGAGAAGCAATGGAGGGATCGCAAGGTACTTTCTCAGATTCATCTTCATCTTTCTAACAACATTCTTCAGGAAGTCTCGAAGGAGAAGGCATTAGCGCATTGTGGTTGAAACTTGAGCAATTGTGCATGACCAAAAGTTTGACCAGTAAATTGCATCTGAAGGAAATGCTTTATTCTCATCGCATGGTAGAAGGCGATCACTGGAAGATTATTTGGCTGTGTTTAAAGAGATCGTCGCTGATCTGGAGACGTTATAGGTAAAATATGATGAAGAAGATTTGGCTTTAATCCTGTTGTACTAGATGCCTAGTTCGTTTTCGTTGTTTAGGGACACGATTTTGTACAGTCATGATACATTCACCATTGAAGACGTGTATGATTCCTTGTTCTCAAAGGAGAAGATGAAGCATCTAGTTAGAGCTGGTTCTAAAGATGAGGAAGCTCTTGCGGTTCATGGTGATCGGCAAAAGGGCAAGTTGAAGGTGTATTTCAGCAATAAGGTCTGCTTTTACTGCAAGAAGAAATGATACATCAAGAGGGATTGCGAGAAGTTGCAAATAAGAATAATTCAGCTGCAAATCGTGGGAGACAATCAAATGACATAAACATTAACTACATTACTAGGCATCCTAATCAAGTCTCCACATAAGTGAAATAACAATTTCATTCAATAAACTACTACAAATCAGGCTCGTCCCTTTCCTTTCTTATCAACTTCCGTACTCGTTTTTCCTTTGTGTATTGTCACGTTCACAGAAATATCCACATTTTTTTGTGAGTTATCCGAAACAAATTTTCTAACATGCCAGAGACATCTTGAACTAATTCGCTCAACACATGATTAGTGGAGGTAAGGCTAATGGAACTTGATTCAACGCTCGTTTCACCTGTTCTAACCTACTCCTAGTATTTGTAGTTCGTGTTGCAACAATTGAACAAATTTAACTTTGTTCTTAGTGGCATTCCCTACCTTAAAACACATCACAAATGCATGTTTACACCATGGGCAAGGGCATTTATTTGGGTAATCCGCAAAGAAGTGACTGTCATGTCTGCAGCTATGACAAACGCCATGATTTTTTCCTACCATTGTAAGCAACAAATCAACCACGTAGAAAGAATGTCAGTACCATGCAATAAGTAATTCAAATAAATCCTTAACATATTTGATAATAAAATGTTCAAGCAAGTCAAATTGAAATTAACTACGACTACTTCACAATCAATTTTAGTACACACAAAAATTTTGAAGACCTCTATAACTTCATTTCTAAATTTCTTAATGTACATCATGCAATAATAAGCAATTTCTGAACACATGAAAGATCATTACAGATTCAGTACGCATAACCTCGGATTTGGATACAGCTAGTAGAATGAAACTTCATTACACAGAAGCTCAAAAAGGGCTCAAAGAAGGGTTCTAACTTCAAATTTGTATACATACACATAAGCTCAAGAACAGCTCAAGGAAATGATTCTAACTTCAAATTCATACATATTGAGTACACAAAAGCTCAAATAAGGGTTCTAACTTGAAATTCATAAACACGCAAATTTGTTCCAAACTATATGCAAATACACATATGCTCAACAACATTGAGACAATCATGCAAACCAAATATCATACTTACCAAAGGTTTGCTTCAGATTCCATTGGGGAAGATGGTGCTTGCAGTTTCAAAGGAAGAAAAATCGGCCAAATGGTCGATGAATGGAAAATCAAACGATTGGATAAAATGGATTCTGTTGGGGTCGTTGAGTTCTCCGATGGAGTTGGATAAGATGGATGAAGTTGGGGGTAGAGAGACGATGGATTCCATCTCCCCGTGAAAGGTTTCTGTGATTTGGGGGAAAACATGAGGTGAAACGGGTACAGATATGGACTGGTCTTCATTAAGCATTTTTTAAATCCCATGTCATTCTGTCAACTACTACTGTCATCCGCTTCTATACGAGTAGCGGGATTGATTAATAATAAGAGGATTGATTATATTAATTTTGTTAATTTGATAGAAAAATGGTAACAAATGCGTGACATAATATCAATTGGCAATAGATAATTTGATGGAGATGTTGATAGTGTTTTAAAATAGTTTAGCAGTGGAATATCATGTGGCATTATGTCAAGAATTATATCAACCATTATATCATTGTAGCATGATTCTTAATTGTATTCCCAATTTCCTAGAAGGTTTGTTTATGACTATACATGTTAATGTAGTTCTTTTATGACCTCAAAAAAGAAGAAACTGGTGCCCCTCTGAATCTTTTTTGAAATTCGGAGTCTGATCAGCCCTTAAAGATAGTCGGTCACACCATGTTTTAAAATCTTGAATTAAATAGCGCTATTCCCGTGGGCTCCAATGAAATCAAATCAAACCTAACTACCTTCTTTTTCTCAAATGTTTTCGTAAAATCACTGAATTCTACAGCCACCATTCTAAATATTTATGCATGTGTTAGCCTGATCTCAAGAAAAAGTTCTTATGGCAGCAGAATTTGCATTATTCTTCCGCCAAGCTTTTGGTGTTAAATCCGTCCGTAGTATTAATGCATTTGTATCTCTCTTTGATGACCCTGCTCAGTTTTGCAACAGTACATGTACGGCATCCATCTTAAAGTTCTTCCAACATTTCAGAAAAATTATGGTTGATAATTTCTTGCTAAAATTAATTGCTTTCTGGATTATTCGTATAGTTTACAGTAGTCAGTACTGTAATCACGGTAAAATTTTCTTGTACAATTTAGTCAATGCTTGTTACAGTCCTCAAATTCATTTTTAACTTGAATCCATAACTATTTAATCCTACATTTTCTAAGAAAATTACTTTTCACAAAATCTATTCTTAAAATTCTACATCAAACATGCCTTTAATTTGATTGTATAGAATTATGATTAAATTAAATCAAAGGCTGTATTTGAATGATAATATATGTGTTTTAAATATTCAAATATTGGCAGATATTAGCGATTAGGAATATGGAACCTAAAGCCTAGAAATCAAAGGATAAAGTACAGAAAAATACATATTTAATTTAAAATCGAATTCAAATAATGTTACGTGAGTCAATGGAGGAGAATTGAGTCCTTCACTATGCCTCCCCAAGACAGTACTTCGAATGGAGATACTGACCTTAGATCAAAGACAAACTAACGCTGTGCTAGACACTTGTTAGGTCAGACTTGTTGGCATTGAGACAAAATGTAAATACACCAAAACTGCTTTAGGGAACATGATCAAACAAAGCAGCAGTCGATTGAGTTGTGTTTCATCTGGGAGCAAAAAAACTCGTACTTGTGGCACAATCGTTATTACAGTGATAGGTAGGCTTGAACCGTAAAATATAATATGCCTTCTAATATTGCATTGCTTAACAATCTGACGTCGGGCAGAATAGCGATTATTTTGTAGGCTCGATTCAGCAAATAATTAACATGGAAAACGCAAGAGTAAACATCAAGAAAATACGAAAAATTCTTTATTATTCATCCAACATGCGAAAATAACCCACAAGCTGGGTTATATAACTAAAAAAAATCATAATTATCGGAATTTTACCAAAAATAGCAAAATCTCAATATTCATACCAAAAGAAAGCACGTAATAAAAGAAATAATATCACAAAAATCTGGGCTAAATCGAGTTCGTAATCTATTTTAAAAAGGTAAACAAAATATTACCAAAAAAAGAAAATAATAACTAAAATTGGGATTCGAAAGGAAAATAATGGATTTTGCCCTCAAAATCAATATGGACCGGGTAAAGCTTTATGACCACAACGTGTGCGCCGAAAAGCGTTTTCCAAATTGGGGTCATGAGCACGATTCTGATAACCTTAGCCAAAGTTATGGCTAAAATACCAAAATGTGTCCAAAAAAAGGCTCTAATTAGGAAAGATCGTCGATTACTTGCCATTTTTGCGTTGATCCACCAACTCATGGTACCTCAATGCCAGCAACGAGCTATCGGACAATTCGGCCTCGTCTGAGTCGGACCCTCCTACATCAGTCGTCCCGGGTTGGAAAGAACTTGCCCTCGAGTTCAAATAGTGTCATCAGAATCCACAAAACAAGGACTTATATACTTTATATTAGCGACACCAAAAGTCTTCTAATGGCTAGGAAGGGGCAGTTTGTCGACATTATCGTTGATCTTCTGAAGGACCTCACAAGGTATAATCTTCTTCTCCTTAAGCTTATTACATTCCCTAATAGGAAAACGATTACGAGTTAATACCGCCCAAACAAAATCACCAACATTCATCACTATCAGCCTGAACCTTGTACTTGGCATTACTCTCATGAATGATGAGCTTCACCTATTCATGGAAACCCCGAACATGTTTTGCCATCTCATCTGCCTTGTGACTTAAACGACCTACGCGTGGAATAGTGGCTAAATCAAGTACCCCAGATGAATTTCGACCATAGACAATCTCAAATGGGCTCATTCATATGGTTTTATTATTCGACCTGTTATAGGCAAATTTTGCTTGAGGTAATGCAAAATTCCCCTGCTTTGGTTTGGTTCCTACCAGACTCCTCAAAAGGTTTCCCAAGCTCCGGTTCACCACCTCGGTCTGACCATCTGTCTAAGGGTGGTAGGCGCTACTAAAATTCAATCGCGTCCCCAGCTTCTCCCATAAACTTTTCCTGAAATGACTTATGAACTTGGTGTCACGATCGGAAGTAATTGATTGAGGAACGCCATGTAAACTTACAATTTCCCTAAAATAAAGATGAGTGATCCGGGTAGAATCTATTATTTTCCGGCAAGCTATAAAATGGGTCATCTTTGAAAACCTGTCAGCTACAACTAAAATAGAATCTAAGGACCTTGGGTACGGGGTAGTCCCAATACAAAATTCATATTGACATCAAACCAATGGGCTTCAGGTACTGGTAGAGGTGTGTAAAGACCCGCATTAATAAGAACTCCCTTGGACAGCTGACACACATAACAACGTTCTACATAATGAGCCCCGTTACTACTCAATTTGGGCCAATAATAGTTAGAGGAAAGCAACGCCAATGTCTTATCTTTCTTATCTCGCCCGAAATGACCTATATTATGAAGTTTACTAATAATCTGTTGCCTTAGTGAACAATCTGGATTGCAAAACTGTAATCTACGATACAGATAGCCATTATGCAAAATAAAATCATGTTGTTCATTGTCAGTTACCTCCTGAATTAATTTTCCGAAGGAAGGGTCTGCGACATACATATCAGGAAATGCCCCAAATCCTACTATGCTGGTGCTCATGGTGGTGAGGAGTAACGTGTGATGGCTCAAGGGATCTACGACACGATTCAGACTCCCAACTTGATGTCTTAGTACTAACGTGAACTCCTGCAAGTACGCCACCCACTGGCATGCCGTCTACTTAGCTTGTGTTTACCATTAATGTACTTCAGGGCCTCATAATCAGTGATAAGAATGAACTCTATTTGTATTCAAAGCCAATGTCTTATCTCGCCCGAAATGACCTATGTTATGAAGTTTACTAATAATCTATTGCCTTAGTGAACAATCTGGATTGCAAAAATGTAATCTACGATACAGATAGCCATTATGCAAAATAAAATCATGTTATTCATTGTCAGTTACCTCCTGAATTAATTTTCCGAAGGAAGGGTCTGCGACATACATATCAGGAAATGCCCCAAATCCTACTATGCTGGTGCTCATGGTGGTGAGGAGTAACGTGTGATGGGTCAAGGGATCTACGACACGATTCAGACTCCCAGCTTGATGTCTTAGTACTAACGTGAACTCCTGCAAGTACGCCACCCACTGGCATGCCGTCTACTTAGCTTGTGTTTACCATTAATGTACTTCAGGGCCTCATAATCAATGATAAGAATGAACTCTATTTGTATTAGGTAAAGATGCCAATGCTTCAGGAACTGAACTATAGCATAAAACTCGAGATCAAAGGTGGAATAATTCTTCTTTGACGCTATTAGCTTCTCATTGAAAAATGCTACTGGACCTCCTTCCTGACTCGAAACACCACCAATACCAACCCAGATGCTTTACATTTTATTTCAAACACCTTTTCAAAATCTAGAACTGCCAAAACTGGAGCCTTTGTCATCCTTTGCTTGACAACCTAAAAACTTATCTCTGCCTCCTCAGACCACTGGAAACAATGCATCTTGAGGCATTATGTGATTGGGGAAATCAGAGTGCTAAAATTTCTGATGAATCGGCGGTGGAAGGATGCCAATCCGTGGATACTTCTGACATCGTGCAAGGTCTTTGGCTTGGGTCATTCCATGATTGCGTCTATTTTTGATTCATTTGCATGAACACCATCAGTAGATGCAATAAAACCAAGAAACGTTACAGAAGTGGTGAAGAAAGAACACTTCTTCTGATGAATGAATAAACGCTCCGTCCTCAGCATATCAAAAATAGCAGGGTGGTGATCAAAGTGTGATGCCCATGTCTTACTATAAATGAAGATGTCATCAAAGTAGACTACTACAAACTTTCTATGAAAGGCCGTAAAACCTGATGCATAAATCACATAAAGGTTCTGGGTGCATTTGATTGTCTAAAATGCATGACCATCCACTCGTACAATCCATGTTGCGTCTTAAACGTTGTCTTCCACTCATCTGCATGCCATATTCTGATTTGGTAATATCCGCTTTTAAGGTCAATTTTTTAGAATACCTTAGAACCGGACAGCTGATCTAACATAATTGGAAACCTGTACTTCACTATAATCATGTTGATTGCTAAGATATCAACACACATACGCCAAGAACCATTCTTCTTCGGCACCAGTAGAGCAGGAACTGCACATGGGCTCATACTATCACGGATGTAGCCTCTCTCCAACAACTGTAATTTATATGTTTTGGGATAACGATATGTCTTTAACTGCAATTTCTAAACTGCCTCTTTGGACACTAAATTCTCACAACTACCACTGTTAATGATCAGTTTGCAGACCTTATCTGCAACTGTGCAAGTTGTGTGGAAAATGTTAGTTCTCAACCATTCGTCCCCTGGGCCGCCCTTGGGAGCCAATAGACTCTTGCGCACAACTAACGTCTCATGGCCATCTCCATATAGCACATCTCCATCTTCATTATCATCATATACTGGTTCCCCAACCTCCCCAATTTCTTCTACTACATATTCCTCAATCAGGAGATTTTTACCGTCGACTAGACGATTTTCTGCAATCAGTTGCTCTATGTCCCTGTTCACCGCATCTCAAACACCTAATACCCGAGCTAGAATTAGCTTATGGTGGCTATTGAGTAGGACGGGGTACTTGAGGGCGAATTGGCCGACTACATTCACTTCTGATCACTAGTCTTCTGTTATGCTTCTTTTCCACAGCAAGTGTACGTTGGTATGCTTCGAAAACGATCCATAATGAGTGAAGACTAAAGACATCCTAGAAGGGCTATCATAATCCCCCCAAATACTGTGCTACCATGTGCTCCTCCGTCTCAGATAGATCATTTCGGGCTATCAATTGATACAACTCCTCCGTATAATCATCAACCGATCTCGTGTCTTGCCTCAGAAAATGAAGCCGTTGAAACAAGGTTTGGGTGTAGCCGAAATGAAGGAAGTGACCTTTCAACTTTCCCCAATCAGTGATCTTAGCCTTACCCTACTTATTTCGTGAACGCCTCAACTGTTTCCACCATGCAAATGCTCTTGAGTTTGATGGCGATCAGCCTTACTTTGACACGATCTTGAACTTCCTTATATTCAAAAATCCGTTCAGCTTCATTCAACCAATCAACAAATCCATCGGCCTATAACGTACCAGAAAACTCGGGCAGATCCACTTTGAAACTGAAGTCTACATGACGATCTTCCCGACCACGGTGCTCCCAAACTCGAGCATGATTGTGATATGGGTTTTCGAAACTAGACGCATAGTTAACTTCGCAACTTGCCTCTGTAAATCTTCAATCGTCACATCTTGAACGTTACAATCACGGTGTGGGACTTCTTCATTCGGAACCTGGCCGCGATGACCACGACCACGACTATCAACCATGGTAGAACCAATGAAATCTCACCCCAGGAAGATGCTCATGCTTTGATACCAACTGACACCGGATAGAATAGCGATTATTTTGCAGGCTCAATGCAGCAGATAATTAATAGGGAAGAACGCAAGAGAAAATGTCAAGAAAAAAAGAAAATTCTTTATTATTCATCCAACAAATGAAAATAACCAATAAGTCGGGTTATATTGCTAAAAAAAATCATTACTATCAGAATCTTACCAAATATAGCAAAATCTTAATATTCATACCAAAAGAAATCACGTAATTAAAGAAATAATATCCCAAAAATCTGGCTCAATCGAGTTCGTAATCTATTTTAAGAAGGCAAACGAAATATTACCAAAAAATAAAAAAATAACTAAAATTGGGGATTCGGAAGGGAAAACAACAAGATTTTGCCCTCGAAATCGATGCGAACTGAGCAAAGCTTTCTGACCATGACATGTGCACCGAAAAGAGTTTTCAGAATTGGGGTCATGAGCGCGATTCTGAGAACCGTAGCCAAAGTTATGGCCAAAATACCAAAACGTGTCCAAAAAAGACAAAATTAGGAAGATCGTCAATTACTTGCCATTTTTACGCTGATTCGTCAACTCATAGTACCTCAGCGCCATCAACGAGCTATCAAAAAACTTGACTTCGTCTGACTCGGATCCTCGTGCATCACAATCCCACTTCATGAGAACCACTAAACATATGTACAAATATTAAAAAGTTAAAAACATAACAGACTTCACAAATGTTGTAAGGCTTTATGCAACAAAACTTGAACAATATCAATTCTCAGTCCTGCCCATAAAAATCATGCCTGAAATTTTGAGTACAATTTTGTTGATGCAAGTAGGATGTAAAATCAAAGAAGATATATTAGAATTCTTTGTAGAGGAAGACAATTCATTACTGGTTGATTAAGGTCGGATACGAAATGAAAGTTTGTGGTATCAAAATTGAACATGGAAATATAAAAAATAAATAGAGACATGAGCTAAGAGAAAACAATTTTCTTCCAGCTCTAGAATTTCAAACTCCCGTATTTTGGACGAGTATAGACTATCCGTCCAAGTTACTCTAGTGGAACAAAATTATGACACGATAATTATGGATGCTAAAAACTTCGAGGAATTCGATGTAACATGATTCTGCATACCTCACATTCAATCTTGATGGTTCTAATATCTAGTTACCAACATCCACATCAACATGTCATGTTTTATGTCAACTAGGGTTATTCGGAATCGGTTGTATCAGTTGGGTCTACTAGGACGATCAAGAAGGCCGTGTTAATGAATTTCTATGCAAGTTCAAGCAGTAACATAAATCTTGAGGACAAAATAATATGTACATATCAATAACAAGTCAGCTAGTTTCATTTAGTTGAATTTGCATGATGTGTCGGCTCAAGTCATGCTCGGTGAGTACCTAGGGTAAAAATATTTGTCAGCTGATTATGAATTACACTATATACGATTTTCAGCTAAATTGCTGTTGTTGCTTTATCATGTTTAAGCAGACTTTTGAGTTTTCATATAATCCTATGTTGAGGTTACAAAATATTCCATCCATCTCATTTATATATGTTTACTTTTTTTTATTTTTTATTTTCTTGTTTCATTTATGTAGTCCTGTTTCTTTATTGAGAAAATATTTGGTTTATTCGTTTACTGATATACTCTTATTTAATTTGTCTAGTTATAATATTACTCCCACTTAATCTTGAAATTTTACGGATTTTAATTTTTATACTCGTTGGAACTATCCAAATACATACAGACGGTTATCGAATGGAGTAGAGTTTAAGTGGTTCATAGTATTTCCCACCATGATTTTTTAATACTACTTCTAGTTGTTGATAATTAAATAAGGGCAAATTAGGAAAATTCTTTATAAAAATTGTTTTTTTTTCATTAATATTAAATAAATTTCTTAATTTGTGTGAAAAAAAAAAAATCAACCTATATAAATGAGAAGGGGAGTAACTTTTTTATTTTTTAAAGGGAAAATTGGAAACTTTCCAATTACTAGGCAGAACTGGAAACTGCCCTTTTTGGCAGATTATTTATTGTTTCAACTACTCATTTTTTGATTGCATTAAGTTTAGGTTGGCATCGGGATGTCACAAAATCTTTAAGAATAATTATTAAGTAGTACAAGTTGTATCCCTCAGTGCCACTGAATTCCTTGTGATTTACATATTCACTTCTTTATTGTTTGGACACTCTTTCTGGACGGCACATGACATAAATCCGAAAAACAAATTTCTATTCTTGTTTATTTTAGAGTTTTGAACCTATTTATTATTGGTCAGGGATTTGCATCAGTTCGTAGTGGAAACTCCACAGTAGACCTGGGCTGTTTCTACTTTTGGTTGTAGACTGTAGCCAAAACATCTTCTTCAGAAATTATAATATAATATAAGCTTAGGAATGTAATTTGATTTTTTATAGTTCTAATATTTAGATGCTTCAAAGCGCGTTTTCCAAGAATTGTTCTTGAATATTGTAATTTTTTTTTCAACTTAAACAATTTAAGCCAGATTAACTCAACATAGACTGTGGGTCTATTTGATGACGATTTTTAAGAATAAATTTTGTGAAAAATGATTTATATTTAAAAAGATGTGTGATTTAAAAGTACAAAAAAGTTACGATTCCACATTCAAAAATATTTTATTGAAAAAAATATATGATTGAAAATGAGTTTAGAGAAAAATGAGTTTTAAACTTAAAGTACTACACATGGTTCTATATTGCATTTGAATAGAATAGATTTGAAGAACTGAGGTTTAATTTACCCCAACTTTTTTGTCTTCGTAGGATGCAAGTGTAAATGTTATGCTTTAGGTCCACTCAATTTTGGAGATAAACACCTTAAATATATAATTGATGCATATTTATGACAATATCTATTATTTAATTGAATTAATGTTTTAATAAATTAAATAATAGAATGCGTAGATTCAAGTTTTGGTAATTTGCATTTGCTAATTACAAGAAATTGTGATTATGAGATACAAATTATATAAGACTAAATCTTAAATCATTCATGGTCATAGTAATAACGAGACACGAATGTCATTATTACGAATAGACAATGACGTGTGATATTTCTTACTTGTAAAGTAAATAGCTGATCTCTCAAGTTCAAGTGTGGTGACACTTAAATGAACAAGTGAATGTTTTGTTATAGAACAAAACATTGGAGATCCGTTGGGAAGATTCCACATAGATAATTATTTGAGTATCAATAGTTAATCTCTAACGTTAGGTAGTGAAATTGGTTTTTGACTTGAGGTCATCATAGTGTCTTATATCAGGACATTCATATTTTGGTGATATTGGATGGTGCTATGCCAATAGTTGTTAATACAGCATCGTTTAAATATATTAAGAATTGTGTGAAGGTTTTGAATGGTCAATAAATGATTTTTTACTCTTGAATAATAAGAGAATATGATCTACATTTCATTTATTTAAGTTGATAACGAAATTCTTGGACAATGTGTACTCATAAGTCGGAAATGAGTTTTTCACTTATTCACTTAATAGTGAGATAAAATATATGATCGATAATTGAGATTGTCAGACATCCATATCTCGTAATTGATAGTATCATATTGACAAACGAATTATAGTATCACGGTAAAAGAATACGTTTGATTTTGACGTAACACGTGGTATTTTTAGTCACATGTATTGCTCTATCACATTGTTAGATGTCAATTTGGGATGACAAATGTAAATTTGTGATAAATTAAAAGAGTATTTTAATTTATGGATGTTGATTAAATCAAAATAATAATTTACGTCGTTAGACATCGTGATCGGGAATTCGATGGGTTACACACAAAAGGAGAGCCACAAGAATGTGATTCATTAATTAATTAATTAACAAGTGTTGGACGATTAATTTATTGAGTTGCTTGTTAATATGTTCGAATTAATTAATTGGATTAATTAACTATTGTACCAGATTAAATTTAAGAGACGGGACTAGTCCACTTGAACTTGTATTAATAAGCTATTAGAGTTTCAAAAAAATAGAATAGAACAATAAGTCATTATCTTATTAGCAAAATGAAAGAGAAATCATAATTCTCTCATTCTTGTTTCCTGTGTGAATTTTCATTAGAGGATGTACAATTAGACAACTTTAGATTGCAAATCGTGAGTATTCATATTCCAAGATCAGTAAAGGATTTTGCATAATTTACAAAATGTGTAATTTCTATCACTGTTTCTTTCTATAAAAAAAGAAGATTCTTGGGGAGAATTGAAATTTATTTTATTTTTCGCTATGCATGTTAAGTAAATTCTCAACAGTGGTATCAGAGTCTACTTTGTTTTTGTTA
>CAIGRP010095393.1:6115-30537 GCA_903798385.1 Fraxinus cuspidata | reverse complement strand
TATATATTTAATTTATTTATTTATTAATTTATTTTTCTCCATTCCATGGCAATAAATGATAACTTCTTTTTTATTCTCGTCAATATGTTAGCCTTTTTTTTTTTTTAACCTGTTTTTTGTGTTTTTTGAGACTCAAACATACAACTATTCAAAAATAAGTTCAACCGTCAAGATTACTTGGGTCCAGTGAAACCAGTGGCGAAGGTGAAGGTTCGATCCCCACAATTTTTATCCTCTCCCCTAATGTAATAATTTAAAGAAAGTTCATTCGTGATTACTATACTAATTATAATACTTCAAAAGAATAATTGAGAATACCCACAACGTAGTTTAACCTCTCTCTACATTAATTTTTAAATAACAAACTTTGTGTTTTGAACATAACATCCAATCTCAACCCGAAGAGGCAGTATCATGTAAAAAATTTATGGATCAAACTAGTTGTATACACAAATTGTACACCTTAATTGACATGCTTTTGTGTGTAAAAAATCAGGCAGTCAATTGGAAAATGTGTTGTTAAGATTAATGTATCAAAATCTGTCAACTCACATTCGTGTAAACCAATATGTCGATATTTGTGTACATGTAGTATGGTTCAAGATTTATTACATGTTGACCACCATCCCATCTTAATCTTTTTAGAAACCAAGTAACATAAACATTCGGTAGTGAGCAACTGCAAATAGCATTACTCTTTTTTTTTTGTTTGCGTTTTGGTCCAACTCCATGTGCGTTGGGAACAATGGTATTGCTTCCTATGAATGCTGGATGGGATCTTCTAAATTTGTGATGGTGGAGTAGAATGGAGGTAACAATGCCGACGATGAATTTGTGGTGATTGTAGATTTCTATGGTGGTTTTTGTGGTGAGATGGGGTTTGGGTATTAATTTTTATGGTTGTAATGTGTGATTTTCAATGGCAATGGCAATGGCAATGGCAATGATGATGAGATGTGAATGACTGTAGATCGATGTTAATGCCAGTGGTGCTAGTGTATGGTGGAAGTTGACATCGGTGGTAGTGTGGAAGCTCGATATGGAGCATGGTAGCGGTTGTTAGGATGTGCTAGGGTTTGTAGGTGGTGGTGGTGGCTTATGAAGGAGGCAAGGGTTGTTCATTGGTGGCGGTGTCGGCAAAGGTGGTGCCATGAACACTTTTCGATTTGGACAGCTAGCTTAAAGCGGTTTGAAATTTTTTTCAAATTAATTCAAACCACTTTTTTCGATTTGATTAGATTAAAAATCCAATTTAACAAAGAAAAAAATAACATATATCGAATAATGTAAAATCATAAATACTAATCTAAAATATCATATTAAAACATAAATAGTATCATTAAAAATGTTACGAATCGAAGTTCTATAATTTTAATTATTATAATGCAACAACATAATATAAATATTTTAATCTCTTAGTCTATACTAATTAGCGCAAGTAAACATACTTCATTTTCTCTATAAAGAAAAGAATATAGTATGTAAATTCATTGATTATAGCTAAATGATATAAAACGACTAATAAATGAAAACGTATAGAAAGATCAAATAGGATAACATCTTTTATAATTTTCTGTGAATCATTCAATACTTATATTTCATCCAAATATTGATGAATCATTATAAGTTCATTGTTACAATGCAACCAATTTTTAGGGCAATTCACCGCTTCAACATATTTACACCTAATGAAATCGTAAAGTAATGAAGAATTCGACCACCAATAGAAAATGCATGACTCAAAAACAATTGTGAATATTTGAATAATTAATACATTTAACAATTTGTGGGACAATTTGTACTTATTTGTATTCAGTTTCCACTAAAGTAATATGTCGAAAGGTTTATTGGTCAAATTTTCAAAACAACCATTTAAGTAATCTACTAAATCATTCTAACAATTAATAATAGAATCTAGAAACTAAGTTAAAATATAAATAATTAACCAGAAAATTGAGACGCGAATAAATAGAAAATATTGTCTGCTAAAAATTTGGGGTACATTAATTAGAACAAAACAACACAACTATTAATAAAATATAGCAAATAATTACCAAAAATAAGAAAATTTGGATAAAATGACTTAAAAATTTAGCTGAAACTCGAGAAAAATAATTAGTTGAAGGAAAAGAAATGTATGAGTTTAAATTAAAATCTAGATTTAATTGTATACTCAATATAACAGGCGGTCGATAAATATGATTTAGCATCATTTGTTCAACACTTCACCCAATTTGAGTGGTTTTGCATTCACAGTTGTGATAACTGATGGTTATGATTTAATTAATTGATTGGGATGTATAATTGTATATTTAGATATTGAGTTTAATTGTATAAATGTTTTATATGGGTGTATCTTTTTAACTGTGATGTATTTTATTTTTAATTGGGTTTGATAAAATTAAAATTTTTTTTTTCTTGCAAATAGTTTGAAATGGTTTGCAAATATTGAAACTTAAATCAAATTACTTCAAAGCTGTTTGATTTGGTTTGATTCAAAATCAAAACGTATGCGTATTCAAGTGGACTCATACTAATGATTTCAAAAAAGTAGTTTCTGTCCAATTTTGCGGATAGTAGCTAATTCTAATTCCATTATGACAACCGATAAGGGGCATTCAATCTCATATCAAAGGGTGATCTACGAGCCTGGTTTGGCAGTTTCTTTGTTCAACCCTAAACGGTGGTAAGGGTGGAGGGTGGTGTAGATTGTAGTGGATGTGATGTTGAAAATAGTCGGTGATGGTGGAAACAATCAACGGATATGCAAAACTCTCAAACATTGAGTTATAAAGAGTAATAATTTTATTAAAAATGAAGAGTGAAAGTGGTGTAAAAATAAAATAATAAGAAAAAATAGTATTTGGGCGGAAACAATTCAGACAATATTTTGAGAAATAGGTCGTTTTTAGACTATATGTCGAGAGTAATGTTATTTTTCATCATAATGATAAATTATCGATAATGTAACCGTTTATGTGGAACAATGAAATTGAACAGTTCAAATTATATGAAAGAGAGATGTAGAGGGAGGAGAGAGAAATATGAGGATAACGGGTTGTTTATCATCATGATGATAAATAGCATTATTCATTTGTCGAACTTCCCGACGAGAAATCTTCAAAATGCCGAAAATTAGATTGACATCTATGGGTCAAGTTTTTGTTTGGTATACTGGTACCTTATTGATTACGTTATTTGGATCGATAGGTCCAATTAGATTGTAGTTTCAGGCCCTAATAGAATATGAAAATCCATGGCCCAAAACTATCTTTGTCTTAATTTTAGATAAATTTGAAATGGCAGCTTACGAAAATACCTCTAAAACTAGAGTTTATTAAAAATCATATGAAAAATATTTTAAAAGTAAAAAGTACTACTAAGCGTAACATTTTTTTATTAAAAATGTCACTTTTTATAATTTAAAAAAAGTGACACAAATTCACCTTTTAATTGAAAAATGGGGAAATTGCAGTAGCGGTACCTAATCATTTCAATTTTTGCTGACTTTATCCTAACTTTCACTTTGTGCTAGCGAAGGTCCATAATCTTACATGAATATACAGATTGAGTCCAAATGGATGAAAAACATCAATTTGATTTTTAGTTGGCCAAGAAAGTCAAAACTTGATTAATTTTAACCAAATTAAAAATGGTATAACAGTACTTTGCATTTTCCTTATCCTCTCACCCTACCCAACCCCACAAATCAAAATTTGACAAAATATCTTCTTCTCCGACAAGACCTTACCGAAACCGCCACCACAACTCCCACTCACCACCACCATCTATTAGTGCCGACACCTTCCATCACTACCTTCCAACCACTACACATTCAAAAATCAAACTAAGAAAACTAATCCCCATACTCGAAAATCAAACCAAGAAAAATCACATTCCTCTGCCACCCACGCCCACCACCGTCAAAATGAAACCAGAAATCAAACCTTTCCCACCCAAATCAAATCACCCAGTCACCAACACGCAGTTGCACTTTTTTTTTTGCAACCTCTACATCGATTTGTTTGTCCCTTTTTTTGAATATCTGGATTGTGGGAGTTGACCAGTGATAGTCCGCGACAGTGGGTGTGATCGGAGAAGGAGTTGTCGGTAATTTTTTAGTTCGCGAGTTGGGGGATTAGGTTGGTTATTCCGACGACATCTGGTGGATTTGGGGCTGGTGGTTGGGTGTGATGTGTAGAGGGGAATAAGGGCTTTCCGGTGATATGAGGGTCTGACTGTTTAGACCGTGGTAGTGCGGAAATCTGATTCCTACAAATTCATTGAGGAGAGGTGGTGCCGTGAAATCAGTTACCCTTTGATTTTTGCAGATTCACTGAGTTTAATTTTTTATTTAGGTTCCATTTAGCAATGGAAAAAATGGTAGTGGTGGGCAGTGGTGCCGATCGGTGTTTATGATTGATTTTCAGCTGTGAGGGTTGGGCTGGGTGACGAAGAAACCATTATTATTATTATTATTATTTAATGTGATAATTTTAAACTTACCATTTTATCCCTCTAAATTTGGTCAAAATTAATCAAATTTTGATTTTCTTGATCAACTAATTGTTAAATGGATGAAAACTCCGATGCATATTTCTGAAAGGGTTGGGGCCTTCGCTAACATAAAATGAAGATTATGGTAAAGACTGCAAAAATAAAAAGATTATGGACCGCTGCTACAATTTTCCCTAAAAAAGTGATGCAATGACACTTTTCAAAATTAAGTGTCACTTTTATGAAAAGAAATGTTTGTCGCTAAAATAATGACAGAAATTTCAAGAAAGTAACAGAAAAAAAAAGTAACACGCTAAAAAAATGACAGAAATTCAAAAACTGACAAACACTAAAAAAAAGTGAAAACACCATTAAAACATTGGAATCGATTCAAAGTAATAAGAAAAATGTGATACAACCACCGTCCTCCCCTTCTCTGATCACCAATTAAGTGTGTCACTTTTTATTATGTTTTTAAAAGTGATTTATGTCGCTCTTTAATTAAAAATGGCGTACAATGTCATTTTCTTTATAATAAAAATTTAATTCACATTTTACACAATAAATTAATATCTAAAAAAATTATTATAAGCAAATTGAAAACTTAGTCAAAGATGCATTTTTCTCTTAGAATTCATTGTATGTGACATTTCAATTAAAAAAAAATGACACAACATGTAACGTCACTTTTAAATGAAAATGTCACAAATTGTAAGTGTAAAAAAAAAATTGTGTAAACACAGTCACTTTGAGTCCCTTTTTAATTAGAAATTTGGGATTGCAGTCTCGACAGTTGGCGGTGTGATTCCAGAACCACCGTAGAAGAACAAACAGCTTTTGAGGGATTATGATCAATCAACTCGAATCCTCTTATGAGTCCATTTTGTCCAATTATGACTCCATTCTCAAGGAGATGAGAAGCTCAAAACAGAGGTAAAATCACATCTAGCTAACTCGTTTTAATTTTTGTACAATTTTCCTAGCTTTAGAATCATCTTATTTTTCTAATTTTTGCCCTATTCTGCCCATTTTTCTAGCTTCTAAATCTTCTCATTTTTCTAATTTTTGCCCCAAAACACAACAGAGATGAACAGGAGTCCTAGTACCCGTCATAGAAACATCAAATGTGCAAGGAAATAGATGAGGAATTACACATAAATGCAGGCGGAACAAAGTGAATAACAATTGTAAAGCATGTTGTATTTATCGAGCTCCTCATAATAGATGCCCCACACACACTATCAGTTCCCGCAACAGTTCCCCAAATGGCTGAATATTTAACTTTGACTTTTCTAATTTCTTTTCTAACTCGTTGTCTTTGCTTTCAATATTGGTCTCTTGAACATCCTTCTTATGGGCCATCGTACTGCTGTTATGGTGAAATTGTAGGTAACTTTTGGTGATTGAATCTGAATTGATATGAAGCAGTGGCGAAAAATGGAGAAGGGGTTTTTGTTAAGCATATTAATTACGGTTATGGGAGGTTTGATTTGTTATAGTGTATTAATCTAATTTATTTCTTTTTGAAAGTATTCAGCCTAATTTCCTCAATTTGAAAGCTTTTACTCATAATTTTAATTTTTTAGTTAGCATCAAACATCATCAATCTTTTGAAAATGTAACCAAAACTCGTATTTCTATAATTCTATCCATTTTGGTCATTAAGGCCAAATAAAACGACAAATTGCCCCCTATTTAAATAAACATAAAAAATAAAGCAAAAATAATAAAAAAAATAAAGGAAAAATTGCAACGAGAACCCTAACTTTTAAAAATTACAAATATATTACAATTAAATACAATTGACAAAAAAAAATTGAAAAAAGAGAGGGTTATCTCAACCTTCCCCAACAAAACCACCACCCATCAGCCAGCGGCCACCCAAACACACAATTTGCATATGGATGATTATATTCATGTCACAATTTTTTTTTTTATAAATACATCACATTTTAATTACACTAAATGTTATTAACAGTTATCAATTACCACAATTATATATCTTTTAAATTTTTCTTCATCACATTCTTATTTTTAACATCTGATTAATCGGAAAATCTTGCCCTTGATAATGGTTTTCGTTCAAAAAAATTGTTAACGTGTTTTAAAATGAGTGTCAAATATTTAACCGCATTTTGCAGTATTATTTTTTTTATTATTCAAAAATGTAATGGACAAATGAGTCTTTACTCTATTTAAAAGAAAATATTGGAAAGAAACTATAATCGGGAACTTATGTTAGTTTGAAACATAAATGTGATAATGTGTAAAATTTATAAACATTTCATGCAATTAACATGTAGTTGAATTATAGAAAAATGTGGTATAAATATGTGTAGCATTTGCTTATTAACAATAGTTGTAAATGTAAAAATAACTGTCGAGCAATTTTTAAGATTTTCTTTGATTCCATTTCTGAAGTCAAAATGGGTGGGTCAGGGTCGACTTCATCGTGATTCATTTCGGGCTTGTTAGTACTCAGAACAAACTTACAAGAACTCAAAGTGTTTAAAGGTTGCTCACGTCGTATTATTAAATTGCAAAGAAAACACTGGCTTTATACAAGCCTTTTACAGGGAAATCAAAACAGAATAAGGTCCACGTTCACCACATCTGGGAAAGTGGGAAGTGATCTAAGACCAATTCAAAACAAACACATTAACCTAACAACCAGGGCATTATTAAGAGAATGTGTAAATGACAAAGCAACAAACAAGGATAATTCATAACGATTTTATCTTTTAAAGACTCTAATACTCCAACATTCTCCCTTAAACTGAACTGCACAAGTGCATTCAATTTACTCCAGACATCAAACACATGCCAAGTTTATCTCACAGCTTCAAGAACACCTCTAGTTTGAGGGGCTTAGTCATGAAATCAGAAACTTGCTCTTGTGTACCGCAATGCATCAATTCTACTATCCCATCTCTTGTAAGTTCACGTAAGAAATGGAATCTCACATCGATATGCTTACTTCGACCATGTAAAACCGGACTTCTTGAAATTTTAATAGCATAACTATTATCTTAATAAATGTTAGTGCACACACCTTGAACATGACCAAGATTTTCAAGAACCCTTGACGTGCACACGAGGCTGCTGCTATGAATTTCGCCTCCGTAGTAGATAAAGTCACCACTGGCTGCTTTCTTGAGGACCATGAAACAGCTCCTGTCCCCAACATAAATACATACCCCGAGGTACTTTTCCTGATCCTCCGCATAGTCACTATCTGCAAATGCTATTAAATTCCCTTTACAATTTTTCTTGTAACCAATTCCAAACTCCACAGTGCCCTTCAGATACCTTAGTATCCTCTTGGCAGCTTGCAAGTGCATCTCAGTTAGTTTCTCCATGTATCTATTGATCAAACAAACTGCATACATAAGATCAGGTCTTGTGGCCAAATACAGCAAGCTCCCAACCAATTGCTTGTACTCTGTAGAATCTACTTCTGCTCCACTTCCATTCTTTGACAACTTACATCCCTGAACGATTGGATTATTCACAGGATTACTCCTCTCCATGCCAAATCTTTCAAGCACCTGTTTAGCATACTTTCGTTGACAAATGAAAATTCCATCAGAGTTTTGCACCACCTCTATACCCAGAAAATACATCATTCTACCAAGATCAGACATATCAAACTCATTTTTCATTTATTCTTTGAAATTCTTGAACATGTCTTCATCATTTCCGGTAAAGATAAGATCATCCACATAGAGACTCACAATCAATAGCTTGCCTTTGTCACCAGACTTAATAAATCCACATAGAGACTCGTAATCAATAGCTTGCCTTTGTCACCAGACTTAATAAACAGTGTGTGCTCACAGAAGCACTTTTCAAACCCCTCTTTGATGAAATACACCTCAATTCTGCTGTACCAGGCTCGTGGAGTCTGCTTGAGCCCGTACAGTGCCTTCTTCAGCCTATAAACCTTGTGATTTTCACCTTGCTTCTCGTAACCTTGAGGTTGATCGATAAACACTGCCTCATTTAGTTCTCCATATAAGAACGCACTTTTTACTTCCAACTGAAATACACACCAACCTTTGTGCGCTGTAAGAGCTAGAATTGTTCTGATCGTATCCCACTTAGCTACTGGTGTAAACACTTCATTATAATCAATCCCCTGCCTTTGAGAGTACCCCTTTGCCACAAGTCGGGCCTTATGCTTGTCCACATCCCCCTTCTCATTAAGCTTCGTTTTAAACACCTACTCCACTCCTATTCTTTTAGCTCCAGCCGACAAGGTAGTCAACTCCCATGTATCATTCCTTTTAATAGCTTTTATCTCCATATCCATTGCCTCCCTCCATTTTGAAATCTTGTATGCTTCCTCAAATGTGACTGGATCTTCAGCTGAAGTAAACATCACCAGATTATGCATCTCCTCTTTATCAGACAAACCCTCAACGGTCACATAATTCCTAATCCAAGGTTGCTGCCTCCTATTTCTCCCTTGATTTGGACTCGATGGTACTTCCTCAGACGACTCATTTGTTGATGAGTTATCCATTTCTTGATTAGCTTGCTCATCTTCCAAACCTTCTTCTACCTCATTAGCATCAGCATCTTCATTGTCTTCTTCATTCTCATCTCCCCACTCCAACACATTGGAAACTCTTATTGTCAAGCTTTGTTCTTCGACTATTGGGCACATGAACGTGAGCCACACACCCAAATACACGAAAATTATCGAGAGAAGGCTTTATGCCACTCCAAGCCTCTTCAGGAGTAACATCTTTGGCAGCTAGAGTAGGACTCCGATTCAGCACATAAATAGACCAGTTAACTGCTTCCAGCCAAAACTCTTTTGGTACTTCTTTTCTTGATAGCATGCTATACACCATATTCATTATGGTACGATTCTTCCTCTCGGCAACCCCGTTTTGCTGTGGGGTATAAGCTGTGGTAAGCTGTCTGCTAATCCCAGTAGTGCTACAGAAGTTGTTAAACTCGAGTGAGGTGAACTCCCCACCTCTATCAGTTCTTAAACAACAAATAACATCACCAATCTCCTTTTCCACTGGCAACTTATATTTTTGGAACATAGCTAATGCTTCAGATTTTTCAGACAAAAAATATACCCAAGTCTTACTACTGTAATCATCGATGAATGTGATTACATACCTTTTGCCACTGTTCGATTTCGGTGTGATAGGCCCGCAAATATCTGCGTGGACTAGTTGTAGCTTCTTAGATGCCCTCCACAAGCATTTTTTTGGTATTGCTTCTTGGTGTTGCTTCCAAACCATACAATCACCACACACTTTCGATGGAGCATTGATCATTGGCAAACCTCTGACCATCTTCTTATAGAGCAAAGTCCTTAACCCCTTAAAATTAAGATGTCCATACCGGTAGTGCCACAATTGTGTTTTGTCCTCAGATGCGGCTTGAAAACAAGTTGAAGTAGGAGAATCACAAACGCAAGCACAAAAAACATTCTGTTGGTTGACATCTATGTTTGTATAATTAAACCCCTTCTTGGATGATAAATCTTACACATTCCATGTTGGATGAGAAAAGCTAGATTTTTTTCTTGAAGTTGACCGATGCTTAAAAGATTGTTTCTTAATTCAGGTACAAAATAAACCTCTGTGATTACCTGAGTTAATTCGTTGATATGGAGCTTGACATTTCCTCGTCCCATAACCATCATCCTCGAGTTATCTCCGAGCATCACCGATTGTCTAAATTTTTCATCAAGATAAAAGAACCACTCCTTGTTACCACATATGTGATTACTGCATTCGGAATCGAGGAACCATACATTCTCACTCTTTGAGTGATTCATTTCCACATACGACATCGGAAGCATCTCTTCGTCCTCATTTAATTCTACGTAATTCGGACTTTTCTCCCAACTGGGGCATTCATATTGAAAATGCCCTAGCTTGTGACATTTGTAACACTCGACCAAGGCCTTGTTAAAAGATCGTCTTCCCCTGCCTCTACCTCCTCCTCTGAAACTTCCACGAGCTCTTCCTCTCCCTTCAACTCTGTACTCATCTCTTCCTCCAACCTTCTCTGAATTGGTGATTTTCAAAGCATGCTCTTCCTCCTTCTGTCCTTGCATCCTCTGTTCGTGGACTAACAAGCTACTCTGAAGCTCATCTATGGTCATGGTGGAGAGGTAGTTGGACTCTTCTATCGAACATACTACATATTTAAACTTGAGAGTCATCGATCTCAAAATTTTCTCAATGATCACACTCTGCTCCATCCTTTCTCCATGTGCTTTCATCTTATTTACTATAGTCGGTGTCCTGGCAAAATACACATCAACGTTTTCACCCTCCTTCATGCCAAGAACTTCAAACTCTCTTCTCAAAGCCTGTAGCTGAGCACAATTCACCTTGGTAGAGCCTTGATACTTCAGTTTCATCGAATCCCAAATGGCCTTTGCAGTCTCCTTATTGAGAATGGTCTCAATAATAGTTCTATCTATAGCTTGAAATAGATAGTTCTTGACCTTTAAATCTTTCAGTTTCAGATCTGCGATGGTGTTACGCTGCGCTTCTGTTGGCTATGTCCCTTCTCCTGCTGCAAGTACCCCGTTCTCTATCAAGCCCCAATACTCCTTCGATCTGAGGAAGTTTTCCATAAGCATAGCCCAATGGTCGTAATAACCATCGAACTGTGAAATCGCCGGTTGAATAAAGCTTCTGTTCTCTTTCTCTGTCGTCATGATTCTTTAACTCTTTTTTGATCTCTCACTTTTGCTTCTTCCTTAAGAAACTGCAGTTTCTTAGAACACTCAATCAAGGCCCTATGAGGCTCTGATACCACTTGTTAGTACTCAGAACAAACTTACAAGAACTCAAAGTGTTTAAAGGCTGCTTACGTCATATTATTAAATTACAAAGAAAACAATGGCTTTATACAAGCCTTTTACAGGGAAATCAAAACAGAATAAGGTCCACATTCACAACATCTGGGAAAGTGGAAAGTGATCTAAGACCAATTCAAAACAAACACATTACCCTAACAACCAGGGCATTGTTAACAGAATGTGTAAATGACAAAGCAACAAACAAGGATAATTCCTAACGATTTTATCTTTTAAAGACTCTAATACTCCAGGGCTTGCTACAAGCATGAATTTGCCCGTCTACAAATATTGTTCAGTTGTAGTTTGGACCATCTTCCAAAACAAAAATGCTACTTATACAGATTTTTTTTTATAGTTGAGTTTACAGGTGTTGAGATGGCAGCACCTCCTTCGCTGATTTAACTTTTTTTTTGTCCAAAATTCAATGAACTTTAGCCACTTAACATTCTATAAAACAGTATATAAAAATAGATTCTACACGTAGCATTTCTCCTTCCAAAATAGTGGCGGATCCAACACCCAACGAGCACCGGCGACCGCGCGTGCTGGATCCGTCGGGAACAAATTTTTTTAGTACAGTAAATAATTTTTTTGGATAATATATATGGTAATTTATTTTATTTTCAAACTTCAGTTGTAGCTCAATTGGTTAGAACATCCATTTTCAAATTTGAAGTTTTGGGATTGAATCTCTAACAAAGCAATTTATTGTGCAACTATTCTAGCTCAACATTTTTTACCAAAACTAACGCAATAAGAAGGATTCAAACCTATGTGCACTTCTTTAAATTATAGAACATTTAACCATCATGACACTTCATGAATTTTGACACTAAATGTAAAAGAATATTATGTGTTCAGTTTTAGCAATTTTAATACAATTAGAAATTTTGAGCATGTACTATTCGTTTAAATTATACAAAATTTGGCCACTACATCACTTGGTGATTATTAACAATAAATCTAACAAAATTATATATGTTCAGTTTTAATAAAATAATATATTTTATTACGGTCAATCGTCAACAGCCATCTGTGCTCACTCAAGATACTGAATACGTCACTGTTTCAAAATATGTAAATCAGATATACTCGTTCACCTACTAATATTCAAATATAAAAACGATTTCCAAGTAGAATTTATTGCATAGATCCGGACTGAATTAATGCCAAAAATTACTACACTATACAAATATTATCAATTCAAGATTTATATGAAAGAACAAGTCCAATTCCAAATACATAAAGGTTGGTTTCCTACTTGATGAATAAATCGAATATCTGCTCAGAAGTTTAATGAAAGAAAATTAAAAGAATCGTGCTACATTGCAAGAAAAAATTGCCATTTTCCTTGCATTCTCTTCCTTGACAGAATGTCACATGGCATTTTGTCATTGGACTGTTTAAAAAATAGTTAACTTTTGTATTCAATCATATGTTGCTATCATTGCATCTATCAAATAGGTGGACAATAATTTCTGACAAAGTGCCTTGACTCAAATTAAAAATCACCAAAAAATTTAAATAGAAACATCTGATGCGTTGTATAATCAAAGAGGTATTCTTCCCAACTAACAATTTTAAAGGAAATGAATAAAATAATTTTCTTGATGGATTGATCGATGCTTATATATTAATAAACCTGGGGGGCTGGGAAGATAGAGTTTATTGGGAATTGGTGGGTCACTAATATTAGTAAAACTATATTTAGGCTTGATAAATATCATTAATTATAAAGTTGGGGTAATTTTCAACTTTTTTTTTCTCCAAAAAAGTAGGTAATGGGCCTAATTTTCTCTTCCTTATTATACAAATCTCAACAGCCCAAACCCAGACTCGCTCAACTTTTCTCCGAATGGATTTCAGTCAGTTTCGGCCAATTTATTGAAGGCCCAAAACAACACCAATGATTTATATCCCAATTCTTTACCACCTTTTTTATTTATGGAGCACCCCATTGTCCTTTTATGGAGTTGTTCGATGAATAAAAATTCTAGAGTTTTTCAATTATTTCAATTATTCAGTATTTATAGAGAATCAACAAATATTTACTAATTAAATCCTCGATATTCAATTGTATCAACGAGAATTGAAAGTGTCAATCATATTTTGTGCTACTCCGTTGCATTCCAATGGAATCGTTATAATGCAAGCCCCTATTTGTTGGAAATTAAAATTAGATTTTTAGTAGATTTTTTGAAATGTGTAGTTGAAAAGCTGTGAGTAAGTTCAAATGAATTATTATTGACTTTAATTTAGATTAAAATCTTGATTTTACCACCAAACAAGGGCCAAGTGTCAACTGTCCAAACTAAGAACAACTTAAATTTTCACCCCCCCCCCTCCACCCCCCTTTTTCTCGCTTTTCTTTCAATCCATTTTCCCACCAATGGAAACAAATTCTTTCCCCAATTGCAAAATTTTTTTCCATTTAATGGACAATTTCAATGTGAAACAAAGTCAAACGAACACCAAAAGATCCAAATTTTCAACGTTTTTCAGGTGAAAAATTATATCAATCAAACACAATTAATTGACAATTCTCAATAAAATGAATTCTAGGCAATTCAATTTCTTGAAATTCATTTTCTTTCCACCCAAATTTCATCCTTACAATCAAAATTAAACGGACCCTAATTTTTTTACTTGAGAAACATCTATTTGCTTTTGTGATCATTAGGTAGGAACACAACACATCAAAGAAAAGTTCCCTTCTCCTTCCGTTAAAAAAAAAAAAATTGAATTGACATGCGGGGTTTGTACGTTGTGGTCCCTAAGGGATCTAAAGTCGGTGTGCCCTCTAGGTGTTTGATTAAATGACTAGTCTAAAAATCTTCCTTCTTCTCTCTATGTATGCCCAGCAATGAAAACACAGACAAAATTATTGTTTGTCTAATTCTAATGTTTGGTATTAAGTGAAATGAAAGATGCATGCACATGATACTCTTAAGAGGTTTTGTGTGTTTCCTCTGCATTTCACGTTCAGTTTGCAGGAAATCATAGGTGGTCCTGTCGTTATACAGTTAATGATAAAAAATTTGATAAGCTAGAAAGCACTCGGTTTGTGGGGTTTCAGCTTAAATCAAGGACATTTAGCAGTTACATTTGTGGCTTTTTCTTAACCTAGTTGGTCAATGTCTTTATATATGTCTGGTCCCCATGCAAACTGTTGAATGAATTGCCAGCTTTGTATAATTTGATTAATTCTAGCTATAGAAACTGCTGGCAATTTGGGGTTTATGAAATGATGATGTTTGAAGTCATATTTTTTTTTTTTACTGTATGAGTCACTCCTTGAAGCATGGTGTAGCAAATCCAACTAGAAAAACTCACTGTGTTAGAGATAATCATACTCAAATTAATGACTTCCACCATGTCAAGGTNACTGCTGGCAATTTGGGGTTTATGAAATGATGATGTTTGAAGTCATATTTTTTTTTTTTACTGTATGAGTCACTCCTTGAAGCATGGTGTAGCAAATCCAACTAGAAAAACTCACTGTGTTAGAGATAATCATACTCAAATTAATGACTTCCACCATCTCAAGGTGAGACTTTAGATGCCGCTTAAATTATGAAGCTGTAATTTGATTTTTTGGAGCCTTGAATACATGTGACAAGACAAATCTCTCCTTTTTTACTTAGAGAGATTGTAAATGCCCGCATAAATTGAAGGCAGAGATAGATACAGTAAAGCTTAGTAATCTTCACATACCGTTTTGATTCCATCGAGAGGGCGAGGCTCCTAGCAATGGGAGGAAAGGGGGAGTAGGTAAGCGGTATCCTTTCACTTTTGATTTGGTACGGATAAAGGATGTTCATAGCATTTTAAATTATTTTTTATACTTATTCGGGGCCTTAAATTATAGCATTTTATTGTTCATTTGAAAAAGATATGGTCTAATTTATGTTGTGTTGTGTTTAATAGGTAAAACTCGATGATTGCATGAAGAACTGAAAGAAAGAACGGAAAATTGGAGAAAATGGTGAAAATTAGCTAAATTGAAAGAGATCCAAAGTTTAGGGACTAAAGTGCAAATATTTAAAAGTTGTATCAGACTTCAAGATAAGATTCGAGTTGTGCTAGGGGTCAATTGGATGAGAAATATAGTTAAAATGGTGAAATATAGTTAAATTATTATTATACATTAATTTTCATATGAAAAAGTTATGCTTCAAATTTTTATTCTCAGATTGAGACTCATTTTTGGTGTAGAAACGTTCGAATTGAAAAAATGATACTTCTAGAAGAATCGTAACCCTTTAATTATGACAAAAATATTTACGATTGTTCAGCTGCAGAAACCACGCGAGGCACGTGCCTCAACCACTTTAGACGCCCCAAACAAGCCAGAAGCTTGCGCTGTCTATGCCTAGGCGCGCACCTCATCACAAAAAGGGGAAAAAATTGTTTACTCTTATTTCGTTTAAGTAACAATTCAATACAATCTTTTTGACATCATATAAATTGAAGAGCACGTACAGAACAAAAGAGGGCCAATCTTTATCATAGTAAAACAAGAAAAGAGAGATTTTTACATTCAATAAGCGAAATTGCATCGTTTGGGGGTCGAGTTTCAATCGAAGAATTGAAGTTTCCACGTTCTTCTCGAGTTTCTTAGTTTTGGGTGATGTATTTTATTATCTTTTTCTGTAATATTCATATGGCAATGTTAGACTAAATATCTGTACGTATTGGATGGATGACAAAACTTATTGATTTAGTTTTTAATTTAAGACTCATCGTTTTTAGTTAATTTTCGTGTTTATGATTTCATATGCATTAAATATGTTTGTTTTAATGTTTGCGCATCATTGGGACATATAAGCTGCTTATTTGTATTGTTGAAAAATTCACCATAGATAGAACACTACATACTTAACTCACGATCAATAGATATTACGAATAATATTTATAACGTGTGCGATCGAGTGAGTTATTCCTATGATTAAATGCATGTTTTTCATATGAATTCGGATTAGAAATAAGATCGAGCAGTGTTAAATATATATTTGATATATTTTGAAAAAAAATATTGAATATTATCGGATTATAGATCGTCACAAACACGTTAATCACACTAATTAACATAAGTCGAGAATTAGAACTAGACATTAATAGGTAGATTCAAAAATTCATTACATTCATCACATATTTGATGAAAGAACTTTTATTTCTTTCATAGTTATTAAAAAAAAAAATCTTACAACAATACTTATCGAATTTGATAATAACTAGTAAATCATAATTAGACCTTATTTCTCGTGGAACGATACTTTTAACTCCCTACATTATTACTTATCAACGATCTCGTACTCTATGAAATTTTATTGAGCATCTGTCCAACCATTCCCAACGAAGTAAGAAATGGAGTAAGGTATACCCGCTCGTCTTTTCTTTTCTGAAGAATAGATTCTTTCATAAAGAGTGTTGATTCGAAATCTTTTTATCTTTCATTTTGGAAGAAAGTATTATCAAGGTGTAGAGCAGGAGAAGTGGTGAATGATGAGGGTGGGGTTTTGGTTGTATGCTTAAGAAAAGAATCTAGGATTAATGGGAAACAGATAGCACTTTCGATAGACGCGCCTCGATTTTGGGGGGAAGCCTCTCTATCTTCATCATATCCTGGGATGTGAAAGATCCTTGGCTAGCTAGGTAATTGAGATTAATGTTTTGTATTGGTTGGCACCCATCCTAGAACTCAATTTTTAGTTATTTGATTGAATAATAATATATAGGTTAGATTATCATTTATGCAATGTGGCCATTGTCACATTGTCCAGTTAACTTAAAATTTATTTTTATGCATTTTTAAACATTAAACAATGTGACAATATTTCAATTTTGTCACATTGATCGAAGATAATCTAAAATCTAAATGAATAGTATTATCGTATTTGATTAAAGTTAGTTGGGTCATAATTCACATATTTTCTACACCATATCTCTGTTTGGCCTTCGTTTTCAAAATTTTTTTTTTTTTTTAAACTCATTTTAAATTACCCATTTCATGGTTCTTCAATTTTTATTAATTTTTTAACTATATATTTAATCATTTTTATCAAAATTTAATAAAGAATTGATTTTTAGGCTAAAAAGGTGGGGGCAATTTGTCTAGCCATGTACCACAACTTTTGTGACTCGTAAATCTTGAAAATGTGTGCATTGGAGTGTGGAGTGATACAGTGGAATCATTATGTTTAGTTTTCAGTGTATCATATACTTCAGGTCTAAGAGAGTGCAGATGCTTTTAGAGAGAGAAAAGCTTAACAACCATGCTATATATACTAGTGGTTGACATCAAGATTCACATTTTTTTCATATGGTTACATCTGTATCATTGATTTGATTATAATTATCACATGATTGTCCAAATTTCTTCCACACAAGGGAATGTCAAGAAAAGTGTCAAGAAATAATGTACAACTAGCATTATTCAAAGCTTATATACATATCATTATAATTTTCATAATTGCATTGGAGATGTATGAGTTAATTTTTCTAATAATTATTAAACTTAGATTGATGTTTTTGATTGCTCATTACACATTAAGATGTAGAGTTTTAACCACTAAACTCCTCAAAGTGTCGGATGTTACTCATTGGAATCGCTCTCAATTCTCGTCTTTAACGAAATAGCTGACTTGACAGATGAATTTTACAGCTAGCGCCCATCGCCGCTAGATGTCCAATCATAGAAGAGTGATAGTCCACATAAGAAAGTTGTCTTTGATTGCTCACTATAATTTTGGCAAACGTTTTTGATTGCTTACTATAGTTTAAGTTAGTGGAGTTTTGGCCACTAAATTTCTCAAAGTAACATCGAAATGATATGTATACACGAGTTTTGTTTATTTTCTATGTTTAATATTGTGTTTTTATATATTTAGAAAGTTCTTTCTGTTAAGACTTGAGTACTATATTAAAATGTTAACATTGTTAAAAGGAGTAGCAGAAACCCTTATAAATTGATATATATTTTCATCTTTATTCGATATGAAATTTTATCTTATAACATGCTCCCGCAAGATGGTGTTTCATTTAAGTAAACAAATCTTGAAATCTGTGTTCTGGTTTTTTAAGTCTTAATCAGATCAAATTGCTCATTTGAGTTTAATGGACTCTAATACCATGTTAAGCCATTATTCAATGGAGATTAAAATTAGATTTTTAGTAGATTTTGATTTAAAAAATTGATGAAATGTGTGATTGAAAAGTTGAAGGAACAATGAAATATGTTGTTAATATTGATTGTTTGACTTTGATTTAAATTAAAATTTAATACCAAACAGGGGTTAAGACCTATGGTTCCATTTTAGAAGGTCGACTTGTTAAGAGAACTAACTCAAATCCTTATAAATTTGTCTATATTTTCATCATTATTAAATATGTGATTTTGTCCCTTAACACTTTTCAGACCGACCATTTTACTGAATTATTTTACTGATGGAATTATTATGTGTTATATAGTTGTCATGTTGAATGGTAGAAGTTGAAAATTTAGGTGTTTTTGGAATTATATTGCAACTCATTAAGAGTTTAATATGTTTAAATGTATTTGCTTGGTGATGTACTTGTTTATATTTTCGAATTTCATAAAATACTGCAACAATAAAGTATTTTCATATTGTCGGTGCCATTAATGCAGCATAATCTTCTACACCTGGAATAAAATAAAATATTTGAAAAAGGGCGTAAAATTTCAAATATTCCTGTTTGGACGAAGTTGCCTTAAATGAAATCAAATCAAAATATAACTACCCTATCAAACAAAACTTAAGTAAAACTATCATTAGGGAATGGTGATTGAGTTTGAGTTGATTGGGTCATGTATTATATTCCATCAGCGAAATAATTAAATAAAATGTTCGATCTAAAAATAACTTTTTAAACACATAAAAGCACAATTAAACATAGAAAATAAATCTCAGCTTCACTTTGAGAAGATTAGCGGCAAAACTCGATCAACTTAAATTATAGTGAGCAATCAAAGCCACCTTGCTTAAGTGGACTAACCCTTTTTCATAATTGAGCATCTAATCGTGATGGGGTGCCAACTGTGAGAACCGCCTGCCATGTCAAATATTCCGTTAGAGATGCGAATGAAAGTGATTTTAGTGAATAACGTCCAACACTTTGAGAAGTTTAGTGATCAAAACTCAACATCTTAAAATGTAGTGAGCAATTGAAGATACCAACCTAAATTTAGTGATTGTTGGAACAACTAACATATACATCTTCTCTTCTCTTTTTTAATAGAATTTTTAAGTCCAAACCCCTTGAATACTATTTAGAAGACATTATAGTTTTTGTAATTACCTAGTAACTAATCCACCGTTTATTTCCTATTATTTCGAAAAAAATTTCTACATACTCATTTTTCAACAATACGTTCACACAATCAAATATTTTATACGTAAACCTAAAAATTTTCTCGATTTTTTTAACCACGCAATCTCCCAACGATCACTATTTAAAACAATGATTTTTTTTTTCCAAAAAAATGGCCACCAAATTTTTTTCATACAATTCAATTAAATATTCTCCAAAAAAATCATTACAAATCTATTCTCGAAAAATGGAGCTCGGGCTAAATTTGGTATAATGCAAACTAGTAAAAACTTAAAACCACCGGTGGAATTTTTTCAAGGTCTCCATGGTTTTACTTTTTCTATATAGATTTATCCAACTCTATTTCATTCAATGCTAAATACCTGGTTCCTTGTTAATTTGGTCCAACTATTCATTCAGTACTTATTTGGTTAACATAAAGAACACAAGAAGTTATTTTATTTATTTATTTTTAATTTTTTGGAAAAATGCACTAGATATATATAAATATTGTCCGTTGCACATTATTCTCCCAAGAATGCATGTTGCACATTATTCTCCCAAGAATACAGTTTAACTAGTGATTTGATGGGAAATATGTAGTTTAAAAATAAGGAAAACATTTGAATTTACGTGTAATGTTATTTTATTGAAGAATGTAATTGAAAATGAGATAGAGAAAAATGTGTTTTTAGAATAATGGTAATCAAACACGATGATAATCATTCTAGCTATAAGAAGCTAGGATAATAATGATAAAATAAGTTATTGACGGACTGTCCCGTTCGTTAATATATTGTATAGCAAACGTGACCTTGAATACAAAATTGAAAATTTTGACTATGAGTAACAGTAACAGTTCGGAAGGATAGCTCTTTCAATTATGAATCGTGCTACATGGATAATATTGGTTGACAATATTTTTTTGAAATCGTTATATTCATCTATTTTAAAAAATTATTTTTTACATCATATGCTAGAATTTTAACATCACATAATTGTCAATCAATATTTTACACTTAAATTTATTCATTATTGGTCAAACGTTTGTGGCTTATGATTATGACCTTACTTTGGTACTACTGAACTCTCAGTCTTTGACCAAGGCTATTGGCAAACTTTGAACCGAGAGATTTGGACACGTTCTTTTCACATTGGGTTTAGGACTAGCTGCCCTTAATTGTTTTGGTCAGAAGATAACTGTGATAATTAATAATTCACTAGTCTTCTGATTCAGATTATATTACTGCCACAAATATATTACAGAAAGGGATGAAGAAAACAAATGGCAATCACTCTCTTGTAGAAGTGGATGCAGTTCGATTCGGGAGGGCGCCTGTACGGATACGGACGTGACATGAACATGATGCACGTAATTTTTGAAAAGAAAAAATAGAATAAGGTTATATTGATTTTCTTATAAGTTGGAAAAAAGAAAAAAAAGGAGAAGATTACGGATCAGTCAATAGACTTGTGTGTAATATATTTGAAAATTCAAATTTATCGAATATTTAGTCTCAATGTGTGAAATTACATAATTAAAAGTAACAAATCACTTTTTGTTGTTTTTAGGTGATTATTCAATCAAGTTCAATTATCATATAGTTTGAATGCCACATTCAATAATTAAAATAGTAAAGAATATAAAAAAAATGATCACGGAGATACCCTAATTAGGTAAAAACTCTGAGCGCTTTGCCGTCAAACTATAAATCGAAGTAAATCTATAATACGATATAGACTCATATACCCCGTATAACTTCTGACTTCAATTCATGCGGTCTCTCTTGATTTTATTGCAGGTGCACTCCTTCAAAACAAATCCCAACTCCTGATTTATATTTTAACCCTCCTGGATTGCGTACTCCGACACCAAGTCCCGACTCCTAGTACCTCACGTTAATACTCCTGAATTTGTGTTTCACAACGACTTTTGATCTCTGGTATCAATTTATCTTCGGTAAATTAGAGTGTTTAGTGTTTGATCAAAAGATCTTGTATGTTTTGATCTGTGATTTAATATGAAAAATATGACTTGATCAACAAAATATGATTTGGAAGAATATATGGATCAAGTAATATGTAGTGATTAAATCTTGAAATTAATGAATGTTTTGGATTATCAAAGAATTGATCTTTATGAAATAAATTTGATTTAACCCACTTTTGGATGTTCCATATGAACTATATCTATAATGGGTAATTTGGGATGAAAAATAACTCAAAATCAGCTTGAAAATCAAATGTTACCTTTACTCGAATAACCAAGTCGATCGAGCACCAGGTGAGCGACATCTAATCATAACTTTCTCTCCTAATATCCGATTAAGGTGATTCAAAATACATTGAAAAACCAATTCAAAGGGATACAATTCTTCTAGTAATAGCTTTATCCAAATTCCAATGTTAACTTTGTGAAAAATGCGTTACAACTTGTGACTCAAAATCTGGAGCATGATTTGCACAACAATTTCACAATTTTTTGACTTCTAATTGTATTGCAATGATCATATGTGATCTTTTTGGACAACTTGAACTCTTTCAAGGCCTATACTACCAATCTAACTATATTGCTATGTGTAGGACTCAATAACTCCTATTGACTCTGATTACAACTTGATAAACTCCTAATACAATTCAATTAGGACATGATTTTGACTAAAAAAATTGTCAATTATAAATTTAGAAAATGTCAATTATAATTTGGACTTAATAATCTCTCCATTTGACATTTCATGACAAGATCATATATATTTCAAAGTCAATAAGTCCAAAACTACCCAAAAATAAACTTCCTAAAAAAATTAATACTTTGTCAACATGTTTCTTGAAACACATGGAAATCACAATACCACGTGAAATGTAAGAGGAAACTATCAAAACTAAAAACATATAACTAAATTAAATAAAAACACATAATAAAACACGTGTAACACTGAAACGTGCAATATCATGTGAATTATAAACTTAAAAATAAACCATAGAATTTTATAGTAAAAACACAACACTATATCAACAATAAAATTCCAGCAAGTATATCAAATGACTCCTTCTATGTCATCTATCAATCAAAAAAATTAAAATTCTCTCCTTAACTCATATAATCAACTTCCTGAAATAAAGACGCATCTCTTGCCCTTTTTGTCACAAATAACAAATGAAAGACAAGTAATAATTATGTCAAACATGGAGACGAATGAGTAAAAAAAATATGCACGTGTATAATGATACAAGAATTATGCAAAAACATGTGATATGAGAATAAAAAATTTCCAATTTTAAGACCGATTGTTTTTTTGACTTTTTCATAGATTTTCAACTTTAACATCATAAACAGTTATTTGTTTACTTATACATGCATAGTTTATAAACAAGTAAATTTTTTTCACATAACTTATTTTAAACCTAGATGGAGTAAATTGTATAAGTTATTCAAGTGTCAGAAATCTCATTAAACTAATGCAAACAAGTCTCAAAATCTTAAATCAACGATAAATGACGTGCAAAGATTCACTGGTGAATGAATATATCCTTCAAAGTATGAAGTCAAACCCCATGTTATTAGGACCTTTATAAATTGAAGAGATCATAATTAATTGTATAATTTTTTTTATTTCTCCCTCTATCCGTGAGCACATATATATGTATATTTTTATTTTACTTTTCAAATCTTATGTGCAGATTCTTCTTCATTAAACTTTCTACATGACTCCTGTAATGAGCTTTGCATCGAAACTCCAAAATCGGATGACTTTAAGGGCACCAGCTATTAAGATACCTTGCAGGCTTAATTACTTGAGTTGTATAAGCTATGAAGAAAAGTATAAAATTGTCTCACGACATTTTATATAATTAAAAAAAATCTTTGAAATTCAATATCAGTCTTTCTTTTAATGGAAATGCGTAAGAACTTAGGTCAACTAATATATAATGAAAATACATGCATGCGTGAATATATAAAAATCATGAATAATGCTGCATGCACCAAAGTACATACTCATTGAGATACACCATCGCTCTTACCTTTTAAGAGCATCATGATTAGATTCATAATCTCCCAGTTCACTCTTCTTAATCCACACTTTTCTAGAAGCAGAATTAATTCTATTCAATGGTGTCATCAACTCGATCAAGTGACTAATCTGATCCCTAAGGAAGTCAACCCGATCGAGTGAGCAAATTTAGGAATAACCACAGGTTTCATATTTGGAATCTTAGGTGGAAGAAATCTATGTTGTACTTGTACAGATGATTTTGGTCCTCGGATACCTACATTTTTGGTCTTGTTCCTATTCAAGTGCTCGCGATACCTAGATCTTATGTGCCATACTTTACCACAATGGTGACACGTTAGAATGAACATATGAGTAACTCTAGGTCTCAAGTTTTGAGACTTAGGCTTCGAGACAGGTACAAACTTATTTGTCGAAAAAGAAGCAATCTGAGAATTTGTTTCAAAGTCTACACCTCTTCTATCCCCAATTGTTTTATTCAAAAATATCACGTTATCAATCTTTTTAGATCCACCAGAGAGGGATTGAAGTTGGGCATTCCATTTTTCAAAATCAAATGTAAAAGATTTAACCGTAATTTCTAATTACTCTTTCTCAATCCTTAATTCACTCAATCCACTAATTGAATCCTTAAGTTTGACATCTAAACACACACACACACACACACTCACTCTCTCTCTCTCTCTCTCTCTCTCTCTCTCTCTCTCTCTCTCTCTCTCTCTCTCTCTCTCTCTCTC
>CAIGRP010095392.1:0-15679 GCA_903798385.1 Fraxinus cuspidata | reverse complement strand
GTGGTGGAGACTTGTATACATAAGTAGGCGTGGGCGGTGGTGGAGACTTGTATACATAGGTGGGGGTTGGTGGCGGAGGAGACTTGTATACATAGGTGGGGGTTGGTGGTGGAGGAGACTTGTATACATAAGTAGGTGCCGGAGGTGGTGGTGACTTGTAGATATATTTTGGTGAAGGTGGTGGAGGAGATTTGTATACATAAGTAGGGGTTGGTGGCGGTGGAGACTTGTAAACATAGGTAGGTGTTGGAGGAGGAGGTGGAGACTTGTATACATAGGTAGGTGTTGGAGGAGGTGGTGACTTGTATACATAAGTAGGTGTTGGAGGCGGTGGCGACTTGTATTCATAGGTCGNTATTCATAGGTCGGTGTTGGTGGTGGTGGAGACTTGTACACATATGCTGGTGTAGGTGGCGGAGGAGACTTGTAAACATAAGCCGGTGTTGGTGGTGGTGGAGATTTGTAGACATAAGTAGGTGCCGGAGGAGGTGGAGACTTGTACACATAAGTTGGCGATGGTGGCGGAGGAGACTTGTAGTAGTACGGAGCCGGCGTTGGCTTTGGCTTCTTACACTCCTCGTAAGGAGTCTTAGGAGCATAAGCAAACGATTTTGCATATAGCACTACTTCATACTTATCCTTGGATTTCACCTTGAGTTTGGCACCCTTCTTTCCCCAGTGTAGATCTGTTGGAATGTTACATTTTGATCCCTTCGGTGGTGCATGGAGTTTAGCCTTGCATGCCTTGGCTCCATATTTGACATACTCAAAACCTTCAACTGGAATACTGTATTTTCCATTAATCTTTGTTTTTCCATATGCCTTAATTTCCTTGTCACCAGCCTTGCATGTCACCTCCACAACAGCACCTGTTCCATGTGCACAAAGATAAATTAACTAACTCAAAATTAAATTAAGGTAATTAAATAAAGTAGCTGCCAACCATTGTAGAATCTTTTCTAAGACAAACTTTACTTACACAGGAACCAATAATGTTGTCCTTTCCATATTGTTAATAGATGAAATAATTATTTTTATTATAATTAACAATATCTTTATGCAAATTGTATTTAATCAAATAATTTGTATTAAAGGATTCCCTTTACAACAAAATTAGATCATATTATATTTAATTAAAGCCGCCAGTTGAGTTGGTGATGTCCAGCAATATATGACAATGCTACACTATTATTGGCTAATTATATCTAGATTACTCAATTAATTATGTGGTAACTAAGGATGAAATTTGAAAATCGAAAACGGGATTTATGGACAATCATTGTATTGAGAAAATTATTGAAGCATGCATTTATGTAATAATAAAAGAAAATTAATTAATGGGATAGTAAGAATATTTACCTTTTAGGTGTTTCTTGTTGTGGGACTTCTCTGGGTAGGTCCAGTCATAGCATTTGAAACAGTATACTTTGCCTACTACCTTGACAACCAATGGATGGTGGGTTTGGTAGTAGGGAACTGGTGGCGGTGGAGAAGTGTAGTAGTATGGTGGTGGTGGTGATTTCACTGGTGGTGGTGGAGAGGTGTAGTAGTATGGTGGTGGTGGGGACTTAACTGGTGGTGGTGGAGATGTGTAGTAGTATGGTGGATGAGGAGACTTAACTGGTGGTGGTGGAGAAGTGTAGTAGTAAGGCGGTGGTGGAGACTTCTTTGGTGGTGGTGGAGAGGTGTAGTAGTATGGTGGAGGATGAGACTTCTTTGGTGGTGGTGGAGACACATAGTGGTATGGAGGAGGTGGTGATTTGACTGGTGGCGGTGGAGAGGTGTAGTAGTATGGTGGTGGAGGAGACTTCACTGGTGGTGGAGGAGAAGTGTAGTAGTAAGGAGGAGGTGGAGACTTAACGGGAGGTGGTGGAGATTTATAATAGTATGGTGGAGGTGGTGATGGTGATGGTGAGGGGGGTGGTGGAGATTTGTAGTAGTATGGTGGTGGAGGAGAGGGTGAAGGTGGTGGTGGTGATTTATAGTAGTATGGTGGTGGTGGGGAGGGAGAAGGTGGTGGTGGAGATTTGTAGTAATATGGTGGAGGTGGTGAGGGAGAAGGTGGTGGAGGTGAATTATAAACATAATGTGGTGATGGCGATGGTGGTGGTGGAGATGGAGATGGTGGTGGAGGTGACTTGTATTCATATGGTGGTGGTGGTGGCGACTTGTACACATAAGGAGGTGGTGGTGATGGTGAGGGTGGTGGAGGAGATTTATACACATAAGGTGGTGGTGGTGATGAAGAAGGAGGTGGCGGCGATTTGTACACATACGGTGGAGATGGAGAAGGAGGTGGTGGTGACTTGTACTCATATGGTGGTGGTGGCGACGGTGAAGGTGGTGGCGGCGACTTGTACTCGTACGGTGGTGGTGGTGATGAATAAACATAAGGGTCAGCTGAAACAACATTAGAAACTGCCAAAATGGCCAATGCCACTAGTAATTGTGGCAGCACACGACCCCTCATGGGGCCGCCGCCCTGTGTCGTCATTTCTGCACCAAAAAACTTCCCCAATTCCGGCCAATTTTCGACCTCGACGGCTCCTCTCTCTTTTTGTCAAGTGACAAGAATAGAAGACAAAAGTCTCTTAGTGTTTAGTTAGAATGTGATGGATAATTGTGTTCAATAACTCCAATATATAGATCAAATGATAAAGAGAAAAAGTCGTTAGGATAGAGCTGTCTAGTGACCAATTCAATTGATTATAAGTAATTTGTACAATTTTAAACTCTTCAACAGCTGGAAAAATTAATTATTTTAAGTACATGTTCGATCCACTTTCATTTTCTCAATTTATTTCTGTTATGAACAAGTAACCTGCTACACAGTTTTAAAAATTGCAAATCTGACCCCATCACAAAGCATGTTTATGTTTTTAGTTATGTTCCCACCATCCATGTACCTTCTTATGAATTCCGAGACTATACATTATTTTGTCTTGAGATAATTATCGAATTCATTTATTTTTATATAATCTCGAAAAAAGGTTTAAACCCCAACTACCTATATTGTTTTGTTCCAACGATTGAATGGATAACAATCTTTTAACGAACAAGACATAAAAAGAATTACGTTTGTTGAAAGCATATATTAAAATTTTCGTACTTTATATCTACGTTGCTTTATCAGACAAATTTCATCATTTTCCTTAACAATATTGTTTAACTTGTTGACACCATTCACGTACTTTCTTATGAATGGCCAGATGATACGTTGTTTCGTCTTGAGTTAATTATAAAATTCATTTATTTCTGTATAATTTTGGAAAAAGGGTTAAACCCTAACTACCTATATTGCTTCAATTGGACGATTGGATGACAACTCTAAATGCACGAGACATAAAAAGAATTGCGTCTTGTTGAACGCATATGCTTATTCTTTCATACTTCCTATCTATGTTTCTTGATCATCCAAAATTCTTCTACATTAAATTCCTTCATTTTCTTTTATATACATACATACAATAATATATATTTTTAACTTGTTGACACCATTCATGTACTTGCGAGTTTATACATTAACGTTTTATCCTACTTTTAATCATTTTAAATATTTTTTCCTCGATTTCATTACAAAGTTCATTCAAGTAATTTCGATAACAAGGTTAAACCCCATCTACCTATATTACTTCGCAAGAACAATCACACAATGAATCTATACTGCTCGATTTCCGCAAAATTATTCTATATGTTGGCACTTTTCCTCCACCATAATTTAGAGTTTACAGTAATAATATTTTGTACAAGTGCATGTGATTTCTCAATTATGAGAAGTGCATGTAGAAGCAATCAATTATTATTGCAGCCTTTTGTTGGTGTATTGATCAACATATTAATATAGATTTACATAAAAGTCTATTATTGTATTTGATTTTTTTATTATTATTTTTTATCTCAAGAAACTATAATTTCCAGTTTCCTTTCAAATACAGATGTTTCCCATACACTCTGAAAGTGACTGTTTATTAAAATAAAGGGTTTGAATTTTCTACGTAATTTTTTTTTAAAAAAAAAAATTGTATCGTCTAATACAGCTCAAACTATTAAAAATGAGAAAAAAATATTTAGTAATATTTTTTTTTGATAATTTCTACTTGTCGAGATCGAAGTGTTATCAGTATAACCTTTACGACTTGATTCAAAATTTTGCTTGCTTTGATGCAAAATTGACATCGTCGAAATGGTAAAGATAATATTTTTATTTTTTAGTAATATGTGAAAATTTGATTTCAAAAGAAAAATCCATAAAAAGTTGTGAAAGCGTGAATATTAGGAAATTAATAAAAGGCCAAAAAATAAAAAAAATGTCTATTTTTATGCCTGTGAATTTTATTTTTCTTCAAGAAGCAAAAAAAGCCCCAGTTCCCTTTCAAATGGTCCTTAACCTTTAGTAAAAGTGACACTTTTATTTTTGTTTGACATTACTTTCAATATGTATTTCCAATATAAAAATCTATCGTGATAATTAATTGAAAGGTATATACATCAAATTTGTTATATCCTGACCAAATTCAATTTTGTTTTTCATGAAATGCTAGACGTAAAATTTCATAAATGAGTAATGGTAAATCCAAAACTTACTTGCTCCGTTACATAATGTGCGCCGTAAAAATGGTAAATTTGATTTTAAAAGTTAAAAAAATTCATGAATAGTTGTGAAAACACGGGCAGCTGGAAATTAATACATAAATTATATTTCTAAAAATATATTTCTAGCATTTATTAGGTTAAAAAGTGATTAAATAAGATATGAAGCAAAATTAGAATGTTAAAAATAGCTTTAGAAAAGTCAACACTTTAGATCAAACCATGGGCGGTCCTTAATAAAATACAAAACGTCACCTCGTCGACCTATAATAACATTGAAAATAACGTGCTTTGGATAAAATGTTAAGAAAAGACTTAGTGATGTTCCATAAGGCTCAAAAGAAGATGTTGGGATCTTTGCAGGCTTTATGTAAAAAAACATTACATCTTAAGAACTTGTGAAAAAATAGATTTAGTATAATTGTCCACCGAATTTTATATTTAGTGTCACATTGGTCATCAGATTTAATTTTGTTTCACCATACTCACCCAATTTTATACTTAATGCCACATTGGTTACTCAATTTAATTATCTTAAATAAAGTTATCGGGTGTTTTGACTGAAACTAAGTATGAAATTGGATGACCATGATGAAAGAAAATTAATATAACTTTTACGACATAATCCACAATTTTGCTTGCTTCGATGCAAAATCGACATAGTCAAATGGTAAAGATAATATATTTATTTATTAAAATTTTATTTTAGTAATATGTGAAAATTTGATTTCAAAAGCAAAATCCATAAAAAGTTGTGAAAGCATGAATTTTAGGGAATTAATAAAAGGAAAAAAAGAAGAAATGTCTATTTTTATGCATTTAAATTTTATTTTTCATCAAGAGGCAGCAAAGCCCCAGCTCCCTTTCAAATGGTCCTAAACCTGTTGTAAAAGTGACTATTTTATTTTTGTTACATTACTTTCAATATGTATTTCCAATATTAAAAATTATCGTGTTAATTAATTGAAATGTTAAAAATAAAAGTGATTTTTTTTTATCTACATCAAATTTTGTTATATATTGACTAAATTCATTTTTTTTTTTTTGGTATTTATGAAATGCTAGACGTAAAATCTTCATAAATTAGTAATGGTAAATCCAAAACCTTCGCTTGCTCCAATACAAAATGTTTGAATTGTCTATTTGGTTGGGATTAAAATCAGATTTTTAGATTTTGATAGAAATTGATGAAACGTGTGGTTAAAAAGTTGTAGAATCCATAATATATGTGGTTGAAATAAATTGTTGACTTAGACTTAGATTAAAATCTTAATTTTAATCGATACCAAACATTGGTTAATATTCACTTATTTGTATTGTATATTTCGAGTAAAAGTAAATTTGATTTTAAAAGTCAAAAAATTCATGAATGGTTGTGAAAATATGAGCAGTTGGAAATTAGAGCAATGCTTGGTGTATGGGGAAATTTTGCCAAGCTTCTTACATGGGTACTTGTCATTTTATACAGCTGTGAGTTATTCCCCTTACTCTGGAAATTAATAAACATTTATTTTATTATATTTCTAAAAATATATTTCTGGCAATTATTAGGATAAAATTGATAAAATAATATGACGCAAAATTAGAATGCTAAGAGGTGTAGCTTTTGAAAAGTCAACACTCTTTAGATCAAACCATGGGAGGTCCCTGATTATGGATTATAAAATTAATTAGAGATTGTTTCTCAATCCACCAGGTGATAATTTGGATATTATTATTTATTTTTATTATTTGAAATCCATAAGAAACACTTGATTTAAATATTTAAATTTTCTTATTTAATAAAATACAATACAACTTGTTTAATCATGTCACCGCGTCAACCTATACTTTAAAATGACGTGCTTTGGATAAAATGAAAAAAAATAAATAAATAAAAAAAGACTTAGTGATGTTCCATAAGGCTCAAAAAAAGATTTCATGATCTTTGCTGGCTTTATGTAAAAATGAGATAACATCTTAAGCGTGAAAATAAATTTAGTATAGTTCAAGATAGAAGTCAATCGATCACCGAGAATATAATTGGTGCAAATAGAAAATATTCGACCATTTGTATGTCAGTTTGCTATACATAAAATGCTCGAAAGTTTGAAAATAGAACTTTCTTTAGTTCTTTTTTTTTTTAATAATTGAAAGTCACGTCATTATCAACTAAACGTGCCTAACAAAAGCTGAAAATTCAAGCTTTTCTGTAGTTTTCAATCTGTAGATCGAAAGAGACAGTAAATATGGCATGAAAACGATTCATACGATTTCTTTGTAATAATTACTGAAAATGGCTTAATTTGTATGTACATACATATATATATATGGGTTATTTAATATATCATCCCAACATTTGATCGCTTATATAGTTTTAACCCCGACCTCTTTTTTTAATTCCTCAACATTCGAATTTTAGATGAACTTTGTCCGTACACATGATTTCTATCCAAATATCCCGTAAATTGACTGGTGCGGTGTGACTCAACCCTATGTTGCTAATTGCTTACTCCTATCACACAACATTCCCCAAAGTGCCTCTTTTGAGAATGGAACAAATTCCCCGAAAGTGCACAATTTTCTCGTTACAATTGATTCTGATTAATCTTAATAAACGAGGAAGCCTGTGAACTATTATCACTGTCATGGTATTTCTTGATGTCTCCTATCTTCCATCTTTCAACTATAACTACTTTCAAAATACATCATTCGAAGGTGAAGAAATACAGTTAATTATATTTGTGACGTTTTTACCGGTTTTTGGACAATGGGTGGGTAACTTAATGCATATAAAATAAAGGTTATTTAGCTCAAAGTGCAAAAGAGTTCGAAGATTAAGGATCCTACCTGCAATTTATTAGCATATATGCCTAGTATTCTCATTTGTTTAATGTTTGAACTATAAGTTGTGCTTCAAAGCACGCCATTGACTGTGAATAGAAGAAAAATAAGGCAAATAGAGAGTTGGAGCCAGGCATCATTCTTCAATTAGAGGTCCTTGCCAATAATGTGAGAATTTTGAAACTTTCTTCTTATCTTTTCTTGCTTTTGCTTACTTGAGAAGCTTTAAATTGTTGCAATTAGAACAAAAAGTGAAGTTAGTGACAAATCGTATCTAATTAGATTTACTAAAAACACGTAATTAGACTTGACTAGATAACACCGAATGAAAATGAACTTATCAATTGAAAAATCTATTCATGATACTTTTGAATCCATTACTTAAACATACTTGGGAAATATTTCTTCACCAGAAAATTTACATTCGATATCCTAATTGAGAAAATTCGAAGTTCAGAATTAATTAATGTTAAAGTCTTATCACGGTTAAAATGTTACAATTAATTTGAAGGCATTATTCGTGAATTATATTTTTGTGAATACAAAGGAAAAGTGAGTAAGGGAGTTAAATAATTATTAGTCCTTCGAGAGGGTTTCTTATTCTTTTAGATGTCTTTGTGTCATGCAAGAATTCGTTTCTAATTCAATCTACAATTTGTTTATAGATATATTGTAAAATTTCAATCGCTATTCATTTGATTTATCAAAAAAGCGTAATTTCAAATCACTAGAATAATCATTTTTCAATAATTTTTTTTTCTTAAAGAGGGTTTAAAAAGATGTGACAACATTTTGTAGAAACGTCTAGAGTGCCACCTAATATATCTCAAAAATTAATCATATTAAGAGAATATCAATTTCATGCTTCAAAACTTTCAACTTATCCATTTTCATAAAAGCAATTTGATTTGATATTTATTCTTAAATTATTGCATTAGTTGGGAACCCATGTGATATCCCAGAAGTCAAGTAATAGCATATCCCTCTTGTCACCATCCACAATACAATCATTCTATATAATTGTATAATACATACTTACAATTTGGAAAATTAGATTTAAAAGTTTTTGTGTTGACTAAAGAATAGAGAGATGTAACAAGATAGTAAAAGAACTCGATGACTATATATAGTTTAATTTTTAATTTAAAGAAATGATTATGCTGAAATTTGTACATCATATTAAGTGACGGATAATATCCGATAAATCTAAAAATAGATTATCGAGTCTTTTGTAATTCATGAATAAATAGTTTGTAAACAACTTGTCACAATGGAAATAAAGAAGAAAAATGTTAATGCTTAATTTGAGAGTATGTAGAAGAAATCAAAACGTCTTTCTCAAAATAGCATGAAGAAGACAAGAACAAGTTAATATCATGAACCCAATGGCTACAAAACATTTTCTTGGTCACAATCCTAAGAGGAAATTACGTGATAAGTGAGAAGCATTAGAATTCCGAAATATCAAATTACAACGATAAGATGCGATCAAGCCAAATGATGTTGGATTATTGGCCAAGCTTGATAAAATTTATTTGAGTAAGTTTTAATACAAATAAAATCTTACTAATCAAAATTAAAAGTTACTTTTAAACCTTACAATCAAAGTAAAAAACTACGAATCGAGAAGTATTTAAAAATAGAATTAACTTACTTTTAAGTTCAACCATATATACTATAAAACAATACGAAAGAGAAATGCAAGGTAGTGAGTGAACAACTCCAAACGAGAATATATTCGCATATCCCATACTAGAAGTTCTACACCTTAAATCATAATCCAATAATTAAGACAACAATGTTAATAAGCTCATGTTTGATAGGATTAAAATCAGAATTTCAGTAGATTTTGATAAAAGTTGATGAAAGATGTGATTGAAAAGTTATTAGTCTCATAAACTGTGTGATTAAAATTAATTGTTGACTTTGATTTAAATTAAAATTTATTCCTACCAAACTGGGGCTAATTGTGTTAAAACAAGCTGAAATGTATACAAAAACAAAGAGATGTGAAAATAAAATTGAAAATTTTCATATTTAATTATATTTCCTTTTTTTTTTTTTTTTGTCACTATACAATATTGTTAAATTGTTTTAATTTTCCTAGTCTGGGAAAGAGAATTAATTCACTAATTAAAACTTCAGTTACCAATTTTTTGCCACCCATCACCTACCTTTATTCCTGCTCTTTTCCTCTTCCTTCCGACACGTGATAATTAAGTTAATTTTATTGTCGAGATAATTAATTTTAGCAATAAATTTAAACAATTTGTTTGTTCCTTGGTTGAATTATCCTAGCTTAGGTCAAAGAATCAATTAATTTACCAAGCCAGCTTTGTCTTGCACATAAAACCGTGTGTTACACCGGCCTTGGCCGATTATTTTGTCTCTGTCAACACGATTACTTCTTAAAATTGCATTTCTTCAAGAATGCGACAACATTAATAAACAAATAAATATTGACCCTATAGGCTATGCTAATTAAGAGTAATTAAAATATAAGTTCACTAAATTAAATATGGCTCTTCTTCATGTCAAAAAAATAAAATCTTTTAAATGCCATGTAAATTAAAAATTAATAATTAATTAAACATCTTTCCGTGTATCTATAAATATTAAAGCTTATCAACGCCAAAAATAAAACTCAAGAAGAGGCATATATCACTTTTAGGATGTGCTTTAGGTATAAATTCAAGTGTGAATTATAGAGCATGATTGAAAAGAGGGTCGTAAAAATGAAATGTTTTGATTCTTCGGTTTAGTCTAATGTAGCATACTCAGTATAGTAAACTACAACATCATATATGATTAGAAAAGCGAAAAATTATAAAATGTTAATATTTGCTAGTTGTCTTTTCTAGTTCACCGTACATAAATATCGGTAATGACACATTTGTAATATGAAAGTGATATGGAACAAAAATTTGTTAGTTGTCCAGCGTAATACAATGCTCCTTATAGGTCATTGAATTGGAAATTTAACCTCTCTTTTGTTAAAATTGTGTACATTTCTGTCTTTGTATAGCTACAAATATTAAGCCATTTAACAAATTTAGGATGTGCTTGATATATAAGAATTGAGCATGATGGAAAAGACAGATATATAATTATATAAACTATAACACCATACATAATTAATGAAAAGCGAAGAAGTTACAAAATGTCAAACTATATTAGTTGTCTTGTCTAATTCAAAATGTACCAAATTTTCAAAAATGACATATTTGTTATACCGAAAACTTTACATAATAAGCCAAAAATCGGGTACGCAATGGAAATTTGTTAGTTGTCTTACATAACGAAACGCTACCTAAATTTCACCAAATCATGATTAAAAAGATGGACGTACACTGCATTCTTCGGTTCAGTCTAACATAGTCTGATATACCATAACATTAGGCATGGTTAAAGAAAAGCAAAAACACGACAAAATATCAAAATCAATTAGTTGTATTGTCTAATTTACAGTACCAAAATGTCATTAAATGACATATTTGTTATACTTGGACTTTACATAATCAAGATAAAGAGCAATACATGACGAAATTTATATATTATGATAGTAGTTAAGGTGCTGATCTACGAAGGGACGGAGCCAGAAGGGATTAAATTTTTTCAGGTAACCTTCCTAAACCCGCCCCTGAATCTACATAATTATATTAATTTAATAAATAAGAGTGTGCAATAATGTGGTATTTAGTTTAATTTTCAGATCTAATTAAAAGGAAAAAAACTAATTCTGCATGGTCATGTGAGTCAGTGAGTGGTCTTATATAATTAGGTGCATCATGAAACATATCCCCTACGTCATCGCCCTCTCCTTAATATTATTGGACAAAATAAATTGAGAATATTTTTTTTACCTTTCTTCCGCGTATGCATGGGAACATTAAATTTGTACATACCACCAAATCTTGTTTAAAATAAAGATTAATTATTTGTATTGGTCAACCTATGATTTGGGGAAAAATAAATTGGCTTGGAATATGTCACAAGGCACGTCTCTTCCTTGATTTAATTTTCTTTTCTATTAGTAGATGGGATCATAAACTTTTATCGGTTATTTATAGAAAGTAGAGACTTCGAGCAAAAGCCAACCAAAGAATTGCAAATGATTGAGTTTGATTGTTATTTTGAGGTGAAATGTGACGATCAATTTTTTAACTTATGCTTGAAAAAAAAGCAGGTTGTGTTTGAAGCTTGTATATCAAACGTAATTAGTGCTATTAAAACATAAAATTAATAAACTCTTTAAATTCAGTTAAATACGATTGAATACTTTTTTTAATAGTAATAGTACATAATTTATAAAATGTTCCACTCATATAATTTAAGCTTCAATAATTAATTCTTACAATTAGTAAAAGCATTTCACTGATCACAAGAAAACAAAAAAGATGATTCAATGGATCTAATTTGGTAGAAATTTCAACAAAAAAAAAAAAAAGAGAGAGAGAGACAATAATCTTCGCTGTCCCAATACTTTTTTATTTTATATATTTTGGTTATTGTAATTATGGATTATGACCATCAAATCACGTATTCAAATTTGTATTACTAGACTGCTAACATTTTTGATATATTTAGCCTACCCGGGAAGAGTTTTTAAATGATTTAATATATAAATAAATAAAATTGAGTAATACACAAGTATATAGTTCTTTTGAATTCATTAAAATGTATGATTAAAAAATGAAGAAATTTGATCATTTATAAGCAGTGTTCTAAAAAGCGTAGAGCGTGGCTAGGCGTGGAAGCCAAGTTTCAAGCTTTACAAGCCTAGGCGTAAAAAAACGTTTTTTATTTTATTTTTAATTTTTAATCATTGTAAAAAAAATTCAATAATTCAAATAAATTAAATAATACATACCAAATATCTAAAATTATAAAATACTATATTTACTTAATAATTCCTACAAAAAGATAAATTTCAAAATCATAATTACATAACTTAGATAGCTTGTAGCTAAAATCTTATGTAATTTCATACCAAACATCTAAAATCATAAAATACTCTATTTACTTAATAATTTCAACATAAAGATAAGTTTCAAAATCATAATTACAAAATTTAGATAACTTATAGCTTAAATATTATCTCATCTAACTTTTGTCAGGTTACAATTCAATATCTTCTTATGCATGTTTTATTTAAAGAAAAAAAGAAAATTGGGCCCCTTAAAATTTGGGTCTGAGGCAGAGGCGTGCCTATGAACGCCTAGGCGAGCATTAAACGGTCAATATTTTCATTGACCGTTTGTCGTTGACCGCTTAATTCCCGCTTAGGCTCAAGACAAAGCGTTTTCATCACGCTTCCCGCCTATGGGCGATTTTTAGAACACTGTTTATAAGTAATTTATAAATTATACCAAATAGACTTAAATCATGATCTCAATTGTATGATTTATAAAATTATTAGCTACGGGTTTTTCTCTATCTAAGACAAATATTAATTTTCACCCACGAAATAGTAAAGTTCATTTATGACCTCTTCAATCAATTTTTTCTCATCGTGCTTTAAACCCTTTTTTGTACTAAAGTTAATGAACATGTTTGATACACCGTATAATTCAACTTTGACACGATAACAAAAAAATTTTTCCATCCTCTTTAACCTTTTTCAATACTTGCATAATCAATTTCTTATAATATGGTAAAGTTGGTAATAAAAAAAGCAGTGGACCATTGACATTTCATTTTCAAGAACATGACTACAGAGGAGAGGCTGCTTCCACATAATTAATTATTTTTCAATATTATAATCACTTTTTAAATTATTGATAATGGTTTATTTAAGCAGACTGTTTCTTGATAGGTCAACATTACTGATTTATACCCTATGGTGCAGGCAATTAGAACATGTGTCTGAACGAAAACTGACGACAATGAAGGAATAAGCATGTGGCCATTCGTAAGTCAGTTGCTCGAATTTTAATAAAGATTCGATTCAATACATTTTTTATGTACTGCTTTTAGACTTTCTTTATCAATCTTAGCACATTATTAGTCTTTTTTTATTTATTTAAATGTAGATATAAAATATAAATTTCAATAAAAATGAATGAAATTTGTGATTGAAAAATTGTAGGTCCAATGAAATGCGTGATTAAACTTAATTGATAACTTTTATTTGAGATTTTAATTGAGTTTTAATCCAAACCAAAGATAAGCTTAAATTTTGGACAAAAGTTGACCACATCAATTTCGATAAAATAATAATAATAATAATAATTTACGAAACTAATTTTGATGAGTACGACGAAATGTTGTTAGGTGAGTACCAAATGGGGTTACTTAGAATTCCAATTTTCAGTTTTGTGAATGCAATATTACTTTTGTATATGTAATTAACTTTTTAATACTTTTTTTTAAATAAAAATATTAGATCCACTTGTGATGATCTGTTTTGTTAATATCAAAATAAAATAAAGAAGATATAATTTAGGAAGAGAATTCAACATAACATTTAGCGCTTATCTGGTACACATTTGCTATCACATTTTAAGTCGAATTCAAGCTGTTATACTGTGTTTGTGTAAGAGGGGGAGCTGTTTTTACTACATTCAGTAAAATTATCAATTTGCCCCTTCATATAAAATTCATTATGAGAGAAGTAATGACAATTCCGTCTTTATGTTCCCCGTGCCGTTAGAATATACCGCACGGTTGGGACCCACTGACCCTTATAACGGCCCAAAATTGTATTAAAATATGGCCAAAATGCCTCCCGGACAAGGGCTTAATAAATTAAACTTACAAGTCATAAAAGCATAAATGAAAACTAGATTCCATTTGGATGCCATGCTCTGATTAGTACACTTGGGAGGTCTGTGATCGCGTGATCATTGTCTATATTGGCCTATCAGAACTCTAAAGTCTGTCCATGTATCAAAACTTAGTATTCCATTAGGTTATCTAGCTACTTCCCCATTAACAGTCAAATGTGTTCCTTGCTCGGGTAGAAAAGTATAGTTTCCGCCTTCAATTTGTAACTTGTAAACGTCACTTGAAGTTCCTTGCCCCTCGTTTTGCACACATACTCCTAAACCCATGCAATTCATGTCAGTTTCAATTTAGCTACGAATTGAAAAGAGCCCACGTATTTTAATGTCTCTTTTGTCCTCAGTTTACTTGTATTCGAGCTTAGAAGTAGTTTTTGGACTAGCGTCCTCCACAAGGACCGGCACTAGTAGACCATTACTTGAAGTTGTATACTAATTTTGACAATCCTATTAGAAAGTGGCCATTTAAGAGATTTTCAATCTTTCTTTCAGAAATCCCTAAATGTCGTCTAAATTTTGTCTTTTTTCTATGCGATGCCCTCAATTGAATGATCATTTTCTAATTATTCACTGACTGATTTATGAATGAGAAAATACTCCCTCCCGCCTATTTGAGAAATGGGGATGGGGAGCGGTGAATGTGATCCCCGTCTTGAATATTACTTTTATTTTTAAATTGTGTTTAAAAAATAAATTAATAAGTTAATGATTTGATAAATTAGGATATTAATTCCAGTCCAACCATGCCCTAAACTAATGTGGAAATTACAAAAAACCAGGTGTTTAAAGATTGATTTTCAAAAATCAGATTGAAAGTTTGATTATTCAAAAATCAGGTAATAATTTTACATTTTAATATTAAAACCCTAACACTAACTCACTTTCTCCCCTCCCCCTCCCTCTCTCTCTCTCTATTGCGCCCTCGCAGCCGGCGATGCGAGCCCCGACAGCGGCATCGCCCTTTCTCTCCTCAATCTCAACTCTCTCTACATTCCCCATCCCTAACCCTAAGTATTCTGACACTGCACCCATCCCCTCATCCGTCACCGGAACCCCCTCATTTCACTGCCCGATGAAGCCGCTGTAGAAACGGCGCTATGCGGGCGAACGACGACGATGAGGCTGCTGCGAGTTACCTAGCGGTGCACTCGCCGTCGTAGAACATGACCGCCATTTATCACCATCATAGTGTAACCACTCGTAGGACCGTCGAGTGCAGCGTAGTGTCGCTTGCACAGGACCACAGTTGTGGCTCCATTAGACCCTCGCCTATTCTGTGGCTCCTTCAGATTCGTCAGATCTAAAGCCCAAACCAGAAAACAGGAGCCGACAATGGTGGAGGAAGATTGGTGGATTCCTTTTTTTTTTTTTATGTTTTTCTGGTTTTCTTTTGCAAATGGTTGTGTTTTAGTGGTGTGTGTTGTGGTGGTGGTAGTGGTAGTGGTGTTGGTGGTTGTTCAGTCATGGTTGGTTGGTAGTCGTGC
>CAIGRP010095383.1:0-15214 GCA_903798385.1 Fraxinus cuspidata | reverse complement strand
CAACTTTAAAAAAACAATAGAATATGTGTATACATATATTATATATATAATAAAATTTAAAATAGAAGTATGATAATAAAAATAAAATAATAAAATGTTTTATCTTAATCCTTAATTGTCTCAACATCATTTTCTTCAATATCAACAATATTAGCTTATTCATTATCATTAAAATAACACACTCAAATTTTGATCCATGATGGATTTAACAATCTCAAGCAGCCAAACACCTTCAAGAGTATCAAATGAGTTTTCGACAATATCTTACATTTTAGATTCTCTTTTTGAATAGAGATTTAATTTTCTGGACAAAAGGCGTAGATTGCTATGAATGAAAACCAATTCTTTAAGATCGTTGTAGAGTTATTTTATTCCTTATCATAGAGTGCACAAAAGAGTAGGTACTCTATTTTCTTTCTGCATAGGATGAACAAGAAGGTTGCACAAAAAGTTTCAAAACAATGCTTTGAAGTAAAGGTGCATGTGAACCATGAAATAACCACCAGGTCTTAGATCCATATTATAGCGATTAGTAATAGAATCAAAGTCCCTTGGAGTATCAATAAAACTAGCGTATTCCATAGCTACTTTGTTGCATTCCTTCAAGTTTGTTAAATACATTTTGAGACATTGTCTTTTCTTTGGAAACTTCAAGATCTTCTATGGAAGAACTCATTTTAAAAGGGTTTAAAATGAATAAAATTTGCTTTCACGTGTCTTAACATATCCTATAAGTATTGAAAATAATTAAAAATATATAAAATAATTATATATATATATATATATATATATATATACGATACTTTTTAAAAATTTAAATACACGTATTCAGCGTATTAAACAGTATCTAAGTTTGAATACATATCAGATACGTATAAGTTTACAAGTATTCGTGCTTCTTAGCAACCAATTATAGGCGAATACTCCAACCAAGGAAATTGAGTGAACCATTTTTCCTGAAACTAACAAAATTAAGATTTTCCTTTTATCTTTGGGTACTCTACAAGTTTTGATTGATAAGGTACATCTTTTAGATATGTCACTCTTATCTCATTCCTCGTCCCGTAGATTAACAGGATGTTGAAATATTTTCTTCTTCTTTTTTTTTTTTTTCCTCCTAATCACTTTCAATGCTAGTAGATGGTTTTAATTCAGAATTTCAGGATGATGAATATTTGATTTTTAGATATGAAGTTGGAGGAATTTGCTTGTTAAGAATTGAAGGTTCACCTTGAGTCGTTTGATCTACCTTTAACAAGAAGGAAAACAAGTATCTGCTTCTCTTTGGGAGATGTTGACCTTTCATTTATAAATTATAAAAATCTCAAACAAAAAATACCAATCCATTAATAATCCACTCTCTGAGTCTCCAACAACAATCGAAAAATAATTTTTTATGCTCCAACCAGGCAACAATAATCCAAAAATAATTCATTAAGCCGTTGAGGCAACAAACACTGAGATGAGAGAACTGACACTGAGGGAAGCAGACTGGAGCCTCGTCTTTGCTAAAAATAAAACTTATTTTTATGTCGTTGACCTACCTTATCTAACTAGCTTTGCTTAAGTATGTAGTGCATCAAACCCAATACATCATGTTCTAATAGTTGGAACAAATTGTGAAAAACTAAAATAACAACTTATCATTATCAAGATTCCATTTTCTCCTAGCTTCTTCGAACCCTCACCAATTAAACAAAAAATTAAGGACCGAAAGAAAAACAAAAAATGACAAAGATGGAGCTTTACTTAAAGATCCCGAGAAATTAAACTAATTCACAATGATGTTTAGGAGGCTAATAGTATAAGAATGATTCATTTCTCATTTGCAGAAACTTAAAAAACTCTTCATTTTTCAACTTCAACCCTAGTTTTTAATTTGAAATGAAGATTGGACTGTGGAGCTTCTTACAATTATACGTAAATACACTTTCAAGTAGTGAGATGAGGGAGTTGACTTAGGGAAGCAGATTGGAGCTTCTTCGCTTAACTGAACAAGAATTTGGATGAGGATTGGTGAAGTTGGTGCCAACAAAGTGATGGGGATTGGGGAGGAAATTAGGGTTTCAAATTGTCAATTGGAAATTTGGGCAAAGTGAATTGAAACTTTAGAGAGAGAGAGAGAGAGAGAGAGTAATGGCCGAATGCAAATTTTCAATTGCCAATTGGTTTCAAAATTTCAATTAATCCAGAGTATGAATTTGGGGATTGGGGGATATAGTTTATGTGGATTTGGGTTTGCTAGGGACTTGGGCTGATGAACATAGGCTGCACTCTAAAATTAAAACAAATATAGTTTCTAAATGGATAAGGCCGAGGTTGCCCTGTCCAAACCCCCCTGAATCCGTACCTAGGTGTTTCATAAGCATGCATACGTATGGAAAATGGTTTTAGGTTGTAAACTGAGGTCTTTGTACCTCACATTTGACGACATCTTTAAAATTGCTATGTTATTCAATGAATGGATGAGTGTTCAACCTGTACGTAAATATTTTGTGTTGTGATGATATGATGAAGATCGATGACTCAAATGATCAAACATTTTAGTGCAAATATGCATGTCACATTATGTTGAATTATATGTAAATGATAGCTGAGAAAAGGCAATAATTATTCATGTTATTTGCCACTTCAATTTTATGAATTGTTCAAGTATACAACCGACGACTCCATACAGGCCCAAAGAAGAAGAAGAAGTAATTTGGGGGTAGCCCATAGAATATTCTTGCAATGGGTTTTAGTTACACACATCTTATATCTCTGTGTTATGCAGAGCTGAGAATTTTTCATGCATTAAACGCTTCTTTAGAATGTTGCATAGGATTTGTGAACCTTGAAGAGGTAAGATTGGACATTACAATTTCCTGTTCTGGGTCTCACATATCACTTCTTTTTTCCTATTTGATTAAGTTCTGGTCCATTGTTTATAAACTTTCAGGTCACACTAATGCATGTGAATTTTTTTTTATTTTGCATTATTATGAAAATGAAAGATAACATGGATGAGCAATTAATAATTTTGATTATGCTGTTTGACTAATGCACATATGGCTTTTTTTTTTTTTTCAGAAACTTCTTTGCCGGCATTTTGAGCTCGATAAACTTCTCCTCGATTACATAAAAGCTAAATAAGTATGGGAATTTGGAGCATATCCTAATACCCGAGAAATTTAGAGCTTCTATTCCTTTTGATTTGATCAAATTCTGTTTGTTATCAAAGCAAAAGTTGAGTTCTATTCCTGAATTCATGCTCTTTAATAGCAAAACAGGACTTAACAATTCAGTATGCATTTCCTGAATATCAATTGATTTCATATTTTGTGTTCTTACAGCTAGTAACTTGTTCTTTGGGTGCTTCATTTGTTTCGTTTCGAGTATGGCACAAAAATTTACATTCATTGCTAAATTGTCCCAATACCATGTTAAAAACATGCACATCATGGGAGCTTATCTAGCCATTATTCTGTTCCATTCAGTTGAAGGTCTTTTGCCAGTTTTTGCCTTCCTATGCTTCTGATCAAGAAAAAAGATACTTGTGCTGTTACACACTAAAACGTGTAATATATTTCAGGTTGAAATTATTGAAAACATCATATGAAGTGAACTCCAAATATTGGGCGATTAACAAAAATTATGAATCTGAGATTGCTCGTTACACGAAGATCTTGCAATTAAAAGGAAACTTTTGTGGTTATCTTAAAGATTACCAGGGTACTAATAAATGCGTCGTTATGAAACATATTCAAACAAAAAACAAAGTAGTAAATTTTTTTTTTTTTTTTGAAGAAGAAGGTACAGATAGGAAAATAATAATTATTGACCTTCATTTAATGTTAAAACCAAAGTAATATCAAGATATATTGTCCTACACAACCCTTCAATATAATTAAAAGAAAAGGTAAAAAAGGTCTAATCCGACCAAATTCTTCAGCCCTGTCCATGGAGAATCTTTTGATAGCAGTGTTCTTTAATTTAAGCCTGCGAAATTGCTAATATTCCAATCAATGCTAATTCTTGACTGATTTGATGGTGCAATCAGAAAAAAACAGACGAGACCTGCAATTAATTCTCTTTAGCTAAATAAGAACAAAAAATATACCCGAAATGGTAAATTCTGTCATCAAATATTCAATCCCAGTCCCCAGATTGATGATAAAATCTAATTTTGGCTACGCATATGGTTGATGCTTTCATCACTTATTTCTCTTTTAACTTTTTTCCTGAATTGAAAGAAACAATTTGTGATGGAATTAGAAAGTTATTATTCTTCACTCCTTTCTGTGTCTTTTCATCTGTAGAGTGGACCATTCTCTGAAATGGGCTAACCCTTTTCTCCCAAAGTTAAGATTTTTTTTCCAGAAAACAGTCCCACTAACTTCCAATTATTGTTTCTTCCAAATGAATTCCAACCCCACCCTAAGAACTTTTTGTTGCTTGGTTATAAAGTGGGATGACTGAAATTGGAGATTGAAGTAGAGTAGTTGCCAAATCCTGTGTGGTGACTTGCACATGCTGGCCCATGAAGAAATGAATGATTGTGTACATAAAAACAACGTATTAAGGGATATTTGATATGTTGGATTGAATTGTTAAAACAAGATTAAAGTGGAAAAATAAATTATTAAAACAAGATTAAAGTGGAAAAATAAATTATCTAGCTTGTCCAGTTGTACTTTGCTTTGGGGAACCAGGACAGCGGCATAAATCTTTGAATCCAAGGCTTTTCAATGTCTCAACTAATGCCTATGGCTTTATATTTTCGTATGTTTTATTGTACACTATTGTCCAGTGGTGTGCTCAGTACGTGCCTTTAAAAATGTCCATAGCTATAGAATTCATGCATATGATATCTACGGACAAATTTTATCGTCATCCATGGCTCAAACTAGCATTACGTAGACATAAATTCTTGATTTTTTTTTTTTCGTGTTGCATTGGAATTTCTTTCAATTTTCAAAAGTCTCAAGCAAACTTTACTAGAGGAAATAAATTGATAGAGATGTTTCCACTTGTACAAACACTTCAATCATACCTTCTCTTCCTCTTAGATCAGATCTTCAACTCCTTTTAAGTGTCTTTCAAACTTTGTTTCATTATGAATATCAGACATTTCAATTTGAAACTGAATCTTCCATTTCATTTGATTTTCATTAACCAATTTCAAGTAATCAAGAATGATCATGTTTCTTTCGTTTTGTACTTTTGAATGGTCAAAAGTTATTTACATCATAAGCCCTTTGTATTAGAAAGTGCATTGGTCTCATTCTTTGATATTGAAATGTGTTGATTAATATCCCATTTAGCCCCCATAAAACATGAAATGCCCATAATTTAATTTTTTAAAACTGACCGCTGCTTAAAGCTGTTGTGAGTCATTGAATCATAGAAAAGTCATGGTTGCATAAAGAGTCTACATTTGACAAAGACGCTGCCAGTTTGAAATTGATTGATGCATACATATACAAAGTACAAAAAATATATTTAACGTATAAATACCAGAATAAATAAGAGACTATTAACCTCAGAAAATGTTAAAAGAGATGATTATTAACTTGAATCTCACACAATAAAACCTAAAAAAAATCCAAGAATTTCTTTAGACCAAATTGCATTTTTTTGTGGGAAAACAATGCAAATGCAAGAAGGCGCAGATCCATAGTATATGGAGTCAAATTTGTAGACATAGTAATTCTGCATAGCATGCATGTTCCTGAATCTCGTGGCAATTAAGGTGTCAAGTCAAGCTATCTTCCCAGGTCAACCTACTCAATGTTCGTAAGAGTGATAGGGTAGGCTTTTGGTGACCCCAGAGAATGGGGTCAAAAGGAGGAGGTCAATCTATCTTCATTTACATGTTTTATCTATTTGACTCGAAAGGAGGAGAAGACGTAGATATTCTTCAGTGTACTTGTTACAATGACTACTTTAAAGATGGAACAGTACTTGAAGGTTATTTGTGCCCCTTTAGACGATCAGGTCACAATGGTAACATTATATCTCTTATTTTTTTACTATACAGAAGAAGTTACTTTTCATAAGTACGTAGAGCCAAACATCCATTATGTATATATAACGTGAAATAATTCTGTGAGTCAACCCTTAATCAGTATAATAAGTTCCAAAAATTCACTTATTTTGACATCTTATCGGCTTCCATTACTTCAAATATTTCTTTTTTTCTAAATCCTCGCATAAGTCAAAATTAATACAAGTGCACTGGTCAAATTATCTACTAACGTGGTTTGGTGTCAAGTACTCATATGGACCTGTTTGCACGTGAATTCAATGATCATCATGATTATAGAAAATCTTAAACAAAACTAGTTGTCTCAAATGAAAGAATCAATCATGAAAAAAAATGTATTTTAACATGCATGATCTGCACAAATTGCACCAAAAGTAGGGGAAAAACAGGAAACAAGACCTAATTTTTTTTCTTTTCTTTTCTTTTTTCTTTTCTGTTACTCTTGATTGAAAGAACTTCTTTTCTGAATATTGGGAGGAAAAAGAAACTTTTTGAACAGAAAGAAGAATCCTTTTGCATGGTCTCCAAGAAAACTATGATTAAAATAATCTTGAATCTTTTGAGATCAAAACTTGAAAATAAAATCAAATCCATGACAGCAAATCTTGGCTGTTTAATCTTTTTCTATGTTCGCTGGTTTATACTTATTATGTTTAGACTCATCTTTATGAATGGAATCTTCTATCTGTACGAATGTGCTCTCGTTGAGAAAAAGTAAATATGGTCATTGTTACAATTGTCAATTTTTTCAGTAGGAAGAGGAAAAATAATGGGCCTGGGAGGGAAAATGTGAAGCACCATCATTAAAATGCAGAAAGGAAAGGTGGGCAAGCTCTGGTTGGAAAGTGTCCCTTTCCCGGATTTTGCATTTTTAATTTTGACCTAATTTGAATTCTATTATTTGTTGCACAATGATGATACTTACATTATATGTATGGTACACCATTCTTTGTATAATGATCAAGATAGCTAAAAAGTATAATGAGAAAGAATCTTGAAGTTGTTGAACCAATGCTTACATTTCAGAGGAAGACGAAATGACATTCTACGTGTCGAGGCATTGGACACTTATAATGTACTAGTATAATTTCGGATCGAGACAAATACATTACTTGGATATTGAATATTTTTTACTTATCATATTTGTGATCAGTACTTTTTAACATGGGATTTAAACTATTGGCAAATTAATTCATAAATAATAGAAAAACAAACAAAGATGAGTAAATCTTAGTGCTATATTGAATGAGTCTACATGGGTAGGACTTGCACAAGGAGTGTGGCCTAAATTATGCCTTATCAATGAAGTCTCCTTTTATGCAGTTCTGCAGCTTGTCCTAATAATAGTTTGTCAATATTAAGTTATTATAACCACATGTCATCGCTCATAATATTCAAAAAAATCATGATTGGAAATTATTAATTGTACAATCAAAGCAACTGAGCATGAAAGCAGCCGCTTCAATCTAATGATTTTATGTCCTTAATCTTGTTTATACTAAGAATTACAAAAAATAAAAAATAAAAATTGACAAATGAGTAAATGACTCTAAAATCGTCAAAATGAGTTATATTAATGTTATTTTTTAAGTTAATTTAAAAATTAATATGTAGCATTAGTCGAAGAAGCACGATGAAAGAAGTGTTTTTATTTCGAACTTCATGATCGGAACATAGAAACCCCTAAAATCTACAATCATGTTGCATGTACATCATCTTTTATATCATTGTTAATATTGTGCCACGTGGTAATCCACCATTGGACAGTTAAAAAAATACCTTATTCGCTCACATTTTTTTGAAAATAAAAGGGATGTCAAAAGTTGATGTAAGGGATTGAATGTACATTTAGCATTATTGTAAAATCTATGTAGAAATGGCACTTGCCATTATAAAACAAATAAATAAAGCATAAAATAAGAACTCAAAAAAATATGAGAGCTTTTTCAAATGAAAATTTGTCTGAAATAGGGAATTTTTGCAGTCTTTTTTATTTGAAAGACTGTTGAAGGAAGGGACAAAGAGCTTGATCAAAGCCATCAGACATGGTGCACAATTGATGGTCCCCTTTCAGCAATACAGCTTCTTTTGGCTTTAGCTGTTGACTTCAAGTACTGCCTGTTCTTGATTTGGGACCATTTAATTGGTTGTATTCTTTGTTCTAATGTATGTAAGGCATTACTGTGTGAAAAAGCAGCTACTACTGGAATTTGAAGGCTTTTATAGCAGAGAGAATTGGACCTCTGGTATTAAAAAATAAAAGAAACCAATATATTGTACATTATAATATGAAATCGCGTAAATACTGCATTACAAACATACATCTATGCACCAAAAAAATTATCTTGAAAATTTCCACACCCCAGGGCTGTTCACAATGGCGCTGTTGGGATTCACGCTTCGAGAGATCCTTGTGTTGACCCTTTCCTGAACCAGAACTGGGGGAGGGTGAGAGGCACTCCTACCAAGCCTTCTGTCTTTTCTTATGGACAAAATAGAGCTCTGTGTAGTATCCCCCTCAATTCTAGGACAGGCTTGGAAGCAAAAGATTCCTTCAAATAGGTCATCACGAGGGCGATTCCTCTCACATAATTAAGGGGACGAGCCCTCACTTCCATAGGTCTTGGTTTGACCTCTCCAATAAGGGTAACATTGATAGATCGTTGAATGAGAATCATGCATCATTTAAGTACAAATATATTAGAGATTATGCAAGGTATCCACTTTAAGAAAGTCAACTTTTTAAAATGAAACTTCAAATTAAACATAATCTCAGGGCTAGTGCAAAAATTAGGAAGAAATATTTCGCGTGTGGCATGTTAGTTATATAAATAAAAAAACAAATATACTTAGCTCGTCTTTGACATTAGTAATTTAATTTGGTATTGGAGTACATAAAGTCTTTAAATCCAGATCATTAGTCATAAAACGTTTAATTAACCGAATGCATCTACATAATAGTCTTATACTTCTATTAATGATTTTTTTTTTGTTGATTTAGGAACCCGCAGTCGCTACCCGTTGCGGAGCCACGACCACCCCGAAGGGGCTGAGGCCTGACCACTGTGAATGCGTACTAGGTAAACCTCACTTCATGTGCAATAGCATATAAACCACACAGGAGAGGTAAACAACACTAGGGAAGTCCGGTGCGATGGACTCGACCGAGAAAGTGTTGGCAGGGGATTCGAACTTATGACATTTGGTCTCCGCGTTCACCTACTCCACCAATTCAGTCACCCCCAAATGGGTACTTCTATTAATGATTTCTAATAGGTAAGATGGTTAGGCAGCGAGAGAGTAGAAAATATTGGAAATTGGAATAAGAGCTAGTCAAAAAATATTTCTTTCTTTAATTTAATCAATCGGGATATTTACTATATGCTCATTTGTGTGCTATAATCAAGAAACATAAATTTAGAGTCATACCTAAACCGATATTCAATCTCTTGATTGAATCTGAATCATGAACCTCCAATTTTTGATTCACGGACTTGGTATACTTAACATTTAAGCCTTCTATATACTTTGAAATATATGCTACACAAATATGTGGACACTTTTTCAATTAAATCAAAAACTTAATTCTAGATTATACAGAGCAAGAAAACCAATTTCTTTTTTGCCTTTTAGCCAAAATAGACGCCTGGGACCCATCTTCATATGTATATATAGATGAAAGAGTCTCAATTCATGTTCAAGTTTAATTAGACCACAATTGATTTAATTGTAAGTGTAGTTCTTGAAATTTAGTTAATTACAATTAAGTCTAAACTTTCACAATAATTGCAATTGAGTCCAAGATTTTATAGAGCTACCATGAGGACCTATACAGACATATTTTTTGCAAGCTTTATTAATTAGATCTTGTCTAGTTGATCCTAGATCATTTAATCTAATTATTAGTTTTTGCATTTTTTGCTAAAGGTAAAAGAGTGCACTCTATAAATATATATATGTAATATTTTCCTCTAACATACCATATAAATTCTATCTCCATTCAAGATTAGATAATTAGATACGAGCTTAAATGATAATTTTTTCGAATGCAAGCGACACATTGGCCAAGCCGAGATGACCCTATGTGGCGAGCCAACGAGCGGGTCGGCTGCCAGTCTACCCCTAGTTTGGTTGCTAGCGAGTGAGGGAATCTCAAATGATCTTTAATTAAAATTTTATTACTAACCAATTAGAGAAACTCCCCGCTTTAGGCTTAAAAGAAATTAATCATATTTTTAAACAAAAAGAATCTTCCAATTCAATCATAACACTGATAGAAAGAGATAGAAGTAACAGCATGTACGGTTTAAGTCCATAATAGAGGTTGTAATTCATATGTTAAAACCCCAATTTGTCTACTGTTGTTCCGAGGTGTATATAATAGCGAGAAAAAGTTGTTATTGTGATCAAACGAACAAAATTTTAACCCGAGGAAACGTAGTTAAAATATGTTAGGTTGGAAAATTGTAATATAATAACTACAAATGAAAACCAAAAATTAATAAGTAGAAGAAATAGGAAATGATAATTCGAGGCAAGTGATGACACTTTCTCCTTAAGACAATATTGCCACGCTGCGATGCTCACGGTTGTCGGCACTTGTCTCCCAAGATACAACATATTCAATTCTTATGGTAGCAGCACTTCAAACCACAAGACAACGGCGAACGTGACGGAATTCCCTCTCTACAAGGAAAATGGTGTTGGAATGAATTTGGGAGAGGTTTTGGAAGAATCTTTATGAATGCACAATGCACATACGGTACGGAATGCAAACGGAGCGTTCAATGAGTCCTATATATAGAGAATGAGGGGTTGTGAATGAAATGTTGCGCCCCAAGCTCAACAACTCTTGCCATGTGTTGCACCATTCACCATCGCTAGCTTGTCGCCATCGCCTCGTTCGAGTGATAAAAATAGTAACTTTTTCCCTAGCCTATCACTGGCATGTCGCTCAAGCAACAGTCCAGCCATAAGTTAGCAACAACCTAGTCAATTTTTTAGACGGTTTCCTCTATTTTCTTCCCAACTTTGGATTGCAATTTTTCATTCATCCGAAATTGGTTTAAAGATTTCAAATGTACCACGACGATCTACTCGACAAGTAGAACAAGTTGGTCTAGTAATTTTGTAATTTGACTATCGGATCAAGTCTAGATATTTGGCCAAAGTTGACACGAAAGTCAATTTTTCCAAATTTTGGTTTTCTTACTTCACTAGATTTCAATCTTTAAAAACTAAATTCCAACAATCCCCCACATGAATAAAAATTCGAACATTCATTATGCAATGCAAAAACATGATGCATTGTAGAGAGGTAGCAGAAAAACACAGCATTAGGCGAGGTAGCTTGCGGCTTTGAACATTCCTTAGTGAAATACTATCGAATTTGTTAGGCTAATTGGTGAATACGATGTCTTGAAGCCTTTAGTGTAAGCCAAGACAACAGTACTTACACAGATATCTTCCCCATTCCGTTCATAGTTTTCATCACTTGGTTCATTTTGGCCCTGAACCCTCTTAGGTTTCATAGGTGTTTAGAGAATTTAAACCTTGAATAATTCTCATTGAAGTGGCCTCACTTCACACTTATATAGGTGACCTCCTATAAAGAGTATTATACCCTACTCTACTTGACTTAATCAAGATATAGGAATCATTAAAAGAGTATCTTAGCCTCAAACATTACATAGAAAACACTTTAATATCCTAGGAATAAGTTAGGAAATAATTTTCCAAGTGCTCAGTGGAATCCTCATAACTTAGTTGTCCTTTTGAACCAAGCTTTTGGGATCTTCAGTCAACAAGTTAGGGTTACCATTACAAGGATTCTAATGTAGTAGGCTTTAATCTCATTTCTCTCGATAGACAATGTAATTGATCTCTTGGAAAACCTTTCGTAAGCGGATCCGTAACATTCTCCTTTGATTGCACATAATCTATGGATATGATGCCATTTGAGATTAGTTGCTTAATGGTATTGTGTCTACATCGTATATGTTTAGAATTACCATTATACATGCTACTTCTAGCCTTTCTAATAGCTGATTGACTATCACAATGTATACTAATCGTAGGTACCGGCTTAGGCCACATGGAACATCTTCCAAAAAGTTACGAAACCATTATGCTTCTTCTCCAGCTTTCTCTAAAGCAATGAACTCCGATTTTATCGTTGATCGAGCTACATAGTTTGCTTTGTCGATTTTCATGAGATATTAGTTCCTCCTAGGTTAAATACATAATCACTAGTGGACTTGAAATCCTTCATGTCGGATATCCAATTCGCATCATAATATCCTTCCAATACTATAGAAAATCTTGTGAAATGTAATCCATAGGTTAATGTATACTTCAAATACCTAAGAACCCTTATCAAACCCTTCCAATGATCATGGCTTAGATTACTTGTGAATCTACTAAATTTATTAATACCATACGCAATATCTGGTCGAGTGCAGTTCGTAATATACATTAAACTGCCAATCATTTGTGAATACCTTAGTTGTGATACATATTCCCCCGTATTTTTGACCAAATGTACACTTGTGTCAATAGGGATTTTCGCTGGACTTTCCCCAAGCACAGTAAACTTCTCAAGTATCTTCTCAATGTAGTGAGATTGGAAAAATACAATTTCTTCAAATGTTTTATAGATCTTAATCCCTAGTATCACATTAGCCACACCCATGTCTTTCATATCGAAATGCTTCGTTAGCATTTTCTTAGTGTTTAGCACCATTTCATGTTGCCCATTATCAACATGTCGTCTACATAAAGACATACAGTCACATAGGCATTTGGTATATGTTTTACACATACACACTTGTCACACTTGTTGATTTTGAATCTGTTTAATAACATCATTTTGTCAAACTTCTGGTGCCATTATTTAAGAGCTTGTTTTAATCCATACAAGGACTTAACGAGTTTACAAACCTTATATTTGTTATTAGAAGAAACGAACCCTTCAGGTTGCTCCATGTATATCTCCTCTTCAAACTCACTATTAGGAATGCCATTTTTACATCCATTTGATGAATGTCAAGGTTATGTATTGCTGCAATTGTAGTTAGTAACCTTATTGAAGTGATTCAAGCTACGGATGAGTAGGTATCAAAGAAATCAAGTCATTCTTTTTGCCTATATCCTTTGGTAACCAACCTAGCCTTATACTTGTCAATGGATCCATCAGGTTTCAATTTCCTTTTGAATATCCATTTACATCCTAAAGGCTTATTTCGGGAGGTAAATCAACTAACTCTTACGTATGATTTTACATTATGGAATCTATCTCGCTGTTGATAGCTTCCTTCTAATATGGTGCTTCCAGTGCATACATGGCTTCATCGAAAGTCTTTGGATCATTTTCTACCATGTAGATAAAAAATTTGGGCCAAATATTCTTGCTCTTTTACTATGCCTTGGTTCTTCCTCATGTGAAGTACCATTTGTAGTATCATAAGTTATTTTGTTTGAACTTGTAGTTTCCTTTTCTTTACAAGGAAACACATTCTCAAAGAAATTACATTCCTTGATTCAATTATGGTACCTCTTCAAACTCACTATTAGGAATGCCGTTTTTACATCCATTTGATGAATGTCAAGGTTATGTATTGCTGCAATTGTAGTTAGTAACCTTATTGAAGTGATTCAAGCTACGGATGAGTATGTATCAAAGAAATCAAGTCATTCTTTTTGCCTATATCCTTTGGTAACCAACCTAGCCTTATACTTGTCAATGGATCCATCAGGTTTCAATTTCCTTTTGAATATCCATTTACATCCTAAAGGCTTATTTTGGGAGGTAAATCAACTAACTCTTACGTATGATTTTACATTATGGAATCTATCTCGCTGTTGATAGCTTCCTTCTAATATGATGCTTCCAGTGCATACATGGCTTCATCGAAAGTCTTTGGATCATTTTCTACCATGTAGATAAAAAATTTGGGCCAAATATTCTTGCCCTTTTACTACGCCTTGGTTCTTCCTCATGTGAAGTACCATTTGTAGTATCATAAGTTATTTTGTTTGAACTTGTAGTTTCCTTTTCTTTACAAGGAAACACATTCTCAAAGAAATTACATTCCTTGATTCAATTATGGTACCTGCCTTGGTTCTTCCTCATGTGAAGTACCATTTGTAGTATCATAAGTTATTTTGTTTGAACTTGTAGTTTCCTTTTCTTTACAAGGAAACACATTCTCAAAGAAATTACATTCCTTGATTCAATTATGGTACCCTTATGTACATCTTGAATTTCAAACTTGTGTACAAGAAAGCCATATGCACTACTATTATTGGCGTATCCAATAAATATGCAATCAATCGTCTTGTGTCCAATTTTCACTTGCTTAAGTTTAGGTACTTCAAACTTAGCTAAACATCCCCATACTTTCAAGTGTTGGTAGGACGGATGATGACCTTTCCATAATTCATATGGAGTCTCTTCCATGGTCTTGAGGGGTATCCGATTAAGAAGACTATTTGCCATTAGAATAGCTTTCCCCCACAAGTTCTGTAGTAAGCTCGAACTTAGCAACATTGCATTCATCACCTCTTTGAGAGTTCAGTTTTTACGTTCAACAATGTCATTCGATTGAGAAGAGTAAGGTACCGTTGTTTAATGAATAATTCCATGTTCGAAACAGAATTCTTCAAACGGTGCCCTCCATTCACCTCTTCTATCACTACGAATATTCTTTATTCGTTTATCGAGTTGAGTTTCATCTTCGACCTTATATAGTTTAAAGGCTTCCAACGTTTCGTCTTTACTTCTCAAAAGAAAGACATAACAATACCTTGTACACTCGTCGATGACAGTCACAAAATATTTCTTACCCCTCTAGTTTGAACGAGTTTCAAGTCACATATAATGCTATGGACTAACTCTAAAGAGATTATGTTCATTTGAATTGAGTGGAACGGTGTTTTAGCCAATTTTGCTTCATCACATACTTTGCATTTATGATTATGATCAATCTTAAGCGTTGCAATTAAACTTTGATACATAAGTTTGCGCAAAGATTTAGAATTCACAGGTTCTAATCGACTATGCCACAAACAAGATAACTTAAGTAAGTAAACATAATTTAAATTTTTATTCTTCGAATTTTGTTTTGGTACAATAGTAAGAACGTTCAACTTGAACATTTCATCACACATGTATCCCTTGCCTACATACAT
>CAIGRP010095376.1:0-18103 GCA_903798385.1 Fraxinus cuspidata | reverse complement strand
ATCAAAATAAGTAATATGCTCTATATTTAATTTTATTAGTTGAAATATACTTGTTAGAATTTTGTTGTGAATGTTCAAAAATATATTTTGACTCATTTTGTTATGAATGTCATGAGCATAACCTTTTAAACCAAATATTGTGTGGCATAGAGTATCTTTTATGGTACGAGTTCATTGGAAAAATAAAATAAAATAAAATTTCGTTCACCCTAACTTCTGCCGTTTATGCATGGAAGAAAGAGATTAAAGGTAAAAATTAATATCATGGCAAATCCTCCCTTTGCAGAATCTACCTATTTCAAAATTGTCCACTCTTTGCCCTATAAACATGGACCAAATCAACTGCAATTTGTTTAAAATTAATTAATTGCATACGAATGAACAAACATTCTGTTGATAATTGTATTTAACAATTTAACAGACCAACTCATTCTATCGTTATTTAAAAGAATTAAATCAAAATTCAAAAAATAAAAAAATAACTTATTTGAAAATAAAAAAGTCATTAAGAATTCATTGATGGATTAAATCTCTTGCCACTTTTTTTAAAGAACGAAAAAGAATTAAATATAAACTTACCAATGGGGTATTTTTCGGTTTTATAAAAAAAAAAAATTGAAATATAATTATAGACAGAAAATTCTGGCTCTAGTTCTATTAAAAATAACAACTTGACAAGTCCCGAATTAGCCTGTTTTAAGCTTGGATTTAACATGTTTGTTATTATAATTAAAATAAGTGCAATGACAATCACTCTTTAAATTAGGGAAATCCCAAACGATATTGTGAAATCATGGAAACATGTACGCATTCACTAACAGCAATGAATAGCAAATCAGTACACAGCCATAAGATAGATTAATTTGGAAATTTATGCCGTTCAAACTGATGACACAATACAGAAACTCAACCCATAGAACACAAACAGCAACTACATTCAAATTTGAAGTCTACAGGAAAATGTAAAACACCAATCATAAACAGTGTTTGATGAACCAAAAAGGGGATCAAGATGAAGTCCAGATCGACCACCCGCTTGTTTCTAGAAAACTTTCGACCGGTGTATCAATGCTGGAAGGATAAGCTCCTCAAAAGAGCAACTTCTTGTAAACATGCTAATCTCGAACAGAAAATCCATAAATACTTTTGCTTCAACAAGACGTTTGTTGTAACCATTCTGACAGTAGCAGCAAAACATCATATTTTCTTGACAACAGCTGCATGCACGTTACCTAAGGATAATAGCAGAAAGAATAAGCAAGAATACAAAGAGAAAAGATAGCAGCTGGGATAGGCATCAGAGAGATGTATAAACTGAGGTTGACAAGGCTGAGAAGAATAAATAGTAAGTTCCTCGAGACAAGAAAAAATACCGAATACCAAATACTGATTATTAGATGTGATCACATAAGAGTACAGTTTGTTATCAAACCATAATTCCAAAAAGGCAGAAGTGAATAGCATGCAAAAATGTACATGGCCTTTGGCATGGGTAACAGAATACATAGAGAGAAACAAATTATTAGTGCAGCACAAAAGTGCAACTCTAGATCAGAAATGGAAGTGCAAGATATATACTTACATAAGATGAATAGATGATGGACCAGTAAAAGCTGCAACTTTTTGAGCAAGCTGGCCCTCAGACTTGTAGAGCCCCTTCATATCTTTTTTCATTTGCCGTGCCTCACGTCGTTCTGCTTTCAGAGCACTCTGCAAAAGAATAGTCCACATATTACCATAATTATGGTTTATACCATGACCAGGAGCAATCATCCCCAAAGAAATGAAATATGGGAAAAAGCCCCCACCCTCCACCTCCGCCGGGACGGGGGAGAGGAGAAAATGAAAACAAACTCAAAGCCTTCAACGGATCAAATAATCAAACAATCGCATCTTTCTTTCTGGTCCACAATCACCATCATGAGAAAAAAGTTGTAGAATGAAAAGTAGGAATAGAACATTGCAAAAAGAATCAAAACAGAGTCCAACTGTAGCAAATATTCAATATTTATTGACAGTTGTGTAAAATTTTATGACAAAAGAAACATCATTTTGCACCTTTCTTTCTTTCTTTTCCTCCTTTGTCTCTAGACCTCGCAGCTTCCTCTTCTGTTGTTCAGTTCTTGAAGTATTCAGATCTTTCTTATCTTTCACTTTTTCTGCGTCATGCTTCTCTCTCTGGGGTAAAAAGCCCACAGGAAGCTTTTCTCTACCCTTTAAAACTATCAATTGGCTGGCTGCACTTTGATCTCCACATGTGGTTTCGACTAATTTCTTCTTCCTCCTTCCTCCTGGAGCTTCAATCTTGGCAGGGTGGTTGTCAAGATTTGAATATGTAGAGACAATAGTTTCACAATCCCATATTTCTGATTCGTCGCTACTGTCCTCAACAATCACAGCCTCTTGATCAGGGTTCTCATTTTCATACTTTTCAGCATATTCCTTGCACCTACAGATCACATCAGCAGCAGCTTCTGGTGATTCAATATCTTCTGCTTCATCGAGAGCCAAGCCTTCTATAGGACGGTCCTTAAATGCATGCCCGATCTTTTCTGCAAGGGATTCTTGGCATTCATTTTCTTCATCAATGAAACCACTGTATTCTTCTTCACTGTCATTGCCATATTCCTGAAGTTCTAGCTGCAAGAAAAAAACAGTTTTTAAGAGACTTGGAATTATTTATCAGATGTCAAAATACCACTACAGTATAGTTAAAGGATGTTAGAAATTAGATCAAGATTGGGACTTCGTTTAACTGCCTATGTAGTAGAGAACTCTGGGTTCGACGTCTAATAGCCATAGTGAGTTCATCGCCAGTGGCATAAGCACAGGACTATAGGAGGCATATGCTGTAGGAAAAATAGTTGATTAACCATTAACAATTGTCAAAACAAAATTAAAACTTACCAAGTCAAATTGCTCATCTAAAAGACGACGAGCTCTAGGTTTCTCACCATCCAAGCCTGAAAGGTTAGCCTCATTCGCTGGTGCATCAGATGCGCCCAAATCACCACTACCCTTATGGCCAACCTTGGACTCTCCTTCCAAACTTAAGTGCTTATCGAGTTGTTTATCAAGTGGACCTTCCGTGAAATTTGCTCTCGTGACAAAATCCTCTTCCAAGTCCTCCACGTCGGACCCAAAGTTCGATAAATCGCTGTCATCCAGCATTGCAGCCACTTCAGGATCCACCACTTTCTGTAATCTTGCCCCAACTGTCCTTGATGCAACATTATATAGTGACTTCTCACTGGAATCTTCATTCACCCTAGAAACCTCCACTCTTGAAGCATCATAGGCCTACCAGGAATAATGTACATATTTACAATGAAATTAAATAAAAACTCTAAGCAACTTCAAATACACAATCATGGCTCATATAAACATCATTGATATAATGACTTTCCTTCCAACATGGGATGAAAATGAAGATCTGATTCTAATGCCAATAATCATTCTCTGTCTTCAACTAATTCACAGCCCTTGCATCACAAATAAATAAAAACAAAAACGCGAAGCCCATTCAAAACTTAATTTTTTTCTTTTCCAAACGCAATACTGATGAATAAATCAAGCAAATTGTGAAGGCAATAATGACGAATAAATTTAACCAATTGAAAAGGAAACAATGATGAATAAATTAAGCTAATTTTGCCACATTATTGTTTAAAACAATATATAACACTAGCAAATTCCACGAATTATCAAAACGTGAAACAATCTGACCTTAACATCTCGTGGCAACTGATTGAGATTAGCTTTCGGATTATGATAATAGGAAGAACCTCCGCCAGTATTTTTAATCTCCCTCATGTGTAGCAAATAATTGTACCCATCATCTGGAAATCCTAGCTCCAGAATCTCCCTTCTCACGTGGTCCGGTAACGCCGCCGTCCTTTCATCTCCGTAGTTACATAATCCTTCATTGAAAGAATTTCCAGCCTCATCATCATTATCTTCGGGCGCGTCTGCAAAAATCGAATTCGGGTCGTCCGTTTGCTCTTCCTCGTTGAGGAATGTATTAGGTGTGTAGGGGTTGTTGTCGACCCGGACGAAGACCCGATCGCCAGAGGGTCCAGATGAGTAGTTCGGGTCAGAAGAGTCCCGTGCCATGAGCTGGAACGTGGCAGATTTTTTCTTGTCAAAGAATTTCTTTGCCTTTCCCATTATTTGTATGATTTCTTCTCGCTGAGTGTAGAAGAAGTTCAAGAGCGACGATTAGCTAGAGATTGCAATCAGAAGCGGAGGTCCTAGGTATTTCACCAATGGAAAACCGTAAACAACCGCATCAAAATTCAAGAGAAACATTATTGAAAAATCACTGTTGCTATAGAAAGATTACCAATCCAGAAACAACAACTCAGGAATAAATAAATAAATCATCAGGGGTTGAGTTCAAATTAAATCATTCACTACAAAAAAATCGAGTCGATTTCAACATATAAAGCTCGTTTTAACACATACACAATCCGATACTACCTTCCAAGTTTGGTGATGAAGAAGTTGAGAAGAAATCGCTGTAACATAAGATAAATTGGTGCCGGGAGGTAATGATTCCCAATAACCTAGGCTGCTAAATGGGTTATCCTTGGACAGGCCTGTTTTTCAATTGGGCTTTAACAAATATTTTTGTGGAAATTACTCAGAATTATAAAATGTCCAATTCAAAAATTAAATTGAAAGTTTATGGATGCCGATATTTATATCTACAGTTTTTATATACTCCTCCTTCCACATTATATCCATCCTTATTATAATTTTAAAAAATTACTACTTTCAATATTATTCTTATTAAATTCATTCATTTAAATATTATAGATCAGCGCAAATTTTATATGTTCATCACACTCTAAATGCGTCTTTAATACAATTTCAAAATTTTTAAAAAATCACTATATTCAGCCAATCATTAACAACATCTAATCTGGATCTTATTTTTCCTTTTCTATATTGTCATGTCGATGCTTTAATATTTAGTTGCAAATGTTAGCGAATCTTTTTCTCGAATTTATTGAATTCTCTCAAGAGAACGCTTCTCACGCAACCAAACAAATCCCTCAACGAATCATATGTTAATTTATTATTATTATTATTTTGCTTATAAACTAATAATTTTGGTTGTTTGTAGTTTGGTGCTTTCAAGTTTTTCTCTATCAAACCAAAACTTCTCTTTCTTATCTTTCCCTCTTGGCTGCGCACGGTTCTTGTGAGATTTTCTTGTGTTCTTTTGCATTCATTGTAAATGAAAGTTGAAACATTCTCTGTATGGCTCAAGGGTTGTGTTTTCTCTCCTTGAGAAGGAAAATAACTAGGCCATGAAGTTGAGGATTGTTGGGTGAAATGTGAGCAAAATTGAGTCCTAAGCGCCTCACTTCCGTGCTTAATGTCAACTCTCCTTTAGTGTACAGTTTTGAGCATGTTGGTTTTGAGATTTGTGGTTGAATATTCGATTTTGCGAGTAAATTTGTAACAAGCAGCATGGATTAATGTACAAATCTTCAATATATATTAATAGATGAATGACCAATTCAATAAGAATCGATATATATTATAAAGTGATCAAGCGATTTATTGATAACGGCAATACAATGGATAAGAGTGACGAATAATGTATGGATAATAAGAGCTCAAGAACTTAGTCCGTAAAAAGATTATTCAAGCACCTGACAGTTGGAGCATTTTGATTCGTTAGACAACAGTATTATGTATATTACAAACAACACGAGAAATATGAAGGCTTTGGAATCATAAAAGAAATCAGCGCGATCATATGGAAATTTAAAATTTGTTGGCTTATCATTTTCAAGCAGGAAATTCGAAGTTTCAAAAATAAAATTTCCTCGATCCTAATAAATTGACAAAATTAGACTTGCATAGCTATGTTAATGCTTCTATATTAAAAAAATTGTAAGATTAAGTCTATTACTTGAGCATAATCATGAGTTGAGTTACAAAACTCACAATTTTTCTTATGCAACAGGCAACTTAGCATATGTGCTAAAAGAAAACATGAACTGAATGATTGAGCAATTTTATTGACATGGCGAAAAATTATCAATTATCAGCTGTGGAAGCCTAGATCCTGATAATGTACCATTTGCGAATTTTTTTTGTATAAATTACATTATAAAAGAAGATTACGACTTTGTATTAGGGACGCTGAAGCAATCCATAATTATTTTTTCGGATGCAAGTGAAGAATTAAAGCTCGATGTAGACGCACTTGCCACTCAATAATTGTATAAGCCTTGTACATATGTAAATGATCAGCTTCTTTTACTCAAATTATAGTAATAAATTTTATTTCATAATTTCGTAGATGTAAAAATTAGTTTATAGATATTTATTTATAAACTATTGGATGCTATATGTGAAACCTTGTACTTTTTTTTTTTTGCCATGAAGTATCAATAGTGAGAAACTCAGATGTATTTGGTTTTGAATGGTGCTAAACTATAAAACATATGATTAAAAGCCATATTGCTAACAAGATGTCCTGTCAACAGATTCGCACGAGCTGCTTATAATTTATTCAACTTTATTCTTGCTAAATTACGTACATAAGTTCTCACACGTGAACACCGAAATTTATTCGTTGATTATCAAAAGAGGACACTCGAACTACAAAAATCAGAAAATTATTGATGCAGAAAAGCCTGTGGATGCAAACACTTGATGCAGCAGGTGAATCAAAATCAGAGCAAGGATGTGATTAGGCTCGACTGTTATGCTTGACACGAACTTTGATAATCTTGAATTTGATTAGGGAAAACCATTTGCCTGGTTTAATTATGACTCACTGTTAGATATGACAACAAGTCGAGACAGGACCAGGATAATGCTCCCCTCCCCTTTCTCCTCTCCATCACCGTCCCATCCAAAATCTTCGAGAAATAGAGCTGAAATTTGTCATTTCTTGCCTTGAAAATTTGTTTTATTTATTATTTCCAAAATATGTTTTTCAAAACTCATTTTCAACCATACATTATTCCATAAAATAATATTACATGTAAATTTAAAATTTTCTTTATCCCGTAACTACATATTCTCCAAAAAATTACTATTTCAAAATACATTTTCTTCCAAAAATACATTAAAATGGTGCACAAACATATTTGTAATTGTAAGCCATTAAGTTAAAATTAATTTTTTTTTCTAATAGATTTCAATTAAAAAAATTTAATGAAATATGTGATTGAAAATTTGATAAAAATCGTAAATCTCATTAAATATATAATTAACATAAATTGTTGAGTTTGATTTAAATTTTTGTCATATTTTTAAACCACACCAGACATGACTTCAGTTAAAATGATGATGTTCAATTAAAAATTGCGTATGAAATGATGTTGTCATGGTGCAGCTGCTGCAAAATGAATCATGATTAATAATGTAGCCACACACATTGCATGGGATGACATGATTTTGTGAGTAACACCGCCTTTTTTTTTTCAACGTTGCTTGTGCAGGTAAGTCGACATGGGCTTTTGACAGGTGCTATGTTGGCAATATATGTATGAATGATTTTTTTTTTAACTGTTTAACGACAACTGTCTTGTGTCTCATATTTTTTAATCCTTCACCGACATTGCCTATGTAGCATGATCGTTTTTCCCTCTTTGTTTGGGTGTCGCCCCTAACTGGAACACATGCCAAAAGCACCTGCCAGGAACTCTAGCGATCGAACCAATTTATTGAATCTTAATATAAGTCAATGTTGTTGGCGTAAACTCTTTCTAGGATCGATAGTTCAAATCAAGTATATCATAAATCAATCTCTTTCATTTTAAGTCCCTGTTTGGTACATGTTAAAATTTTCATTTTCATTCTTCTACTCATTTTGAACCACACATTTTTCAATAAAATAATATTTTCTATCACATCAATAACTTTTCTTTCTTTTTCAACTACAAATTCTCCATCAATCTACTATTTCATAATACATTCTTTCAAAATAATGTGGATCAAACACACCATAAGTTTAGCTTGTTGTAAGGCCAGAACCTCTTTACTAGTAGAAACGAAATGCAACCTTAGAAAACAGTTCTGAACAACCAATGATGCTAATATAATCCAACTTGTTTTAAGAAAAAACATTCGAATTCGATAAAATTGCGACACAATTTTGAATCAATTGTTAGATTCAATGAATATATTACTTATGAATATTCCACAATTTAGGAGATAATTGCAAAAAAAAAAAAAAACCCCATATTTATTAAAAAAAAAATATATATACATTTTGTAATAGTGTTATGATAGAGAATATGTGGTTAAAAAATATAAAATTTTTTTGATTTTGTGTGTAATATTATTTTATTGAAAAATGTGTTTTTGAAATGAGGTCAAATCACTGTTCAATAATACATTTTGATAGAAAAATGAGATTTAATCAAGAGCTTAATAAATAAGTACCTTGAATAGATTAGACTAACCCTTGTTTGAGTCCCATTATAATGTAATTTTTGGGAAAAAATTGTTTTGTGATAGTGATTTTTTTGAAGAACGTGTGGTTAAAAAGGTCAAAAAGAAGGAATTTTTTTATTTATTTATGTATAATCAATTTTGTGTCGTGCCAAACAGGTCGCAAATCTTGTCCGAACAAATTCAAAAAACCCCATGCTCAGGCGATTCAAAGTTTTCTGACAAATAATTGGAACTCTCCAACCCCCGAGTGCCCACCCTCCTTCCCTCTTCTCCGTCTCTCCACTCTGTTCTCTGTAATGAAATGGAAGCAATAAGAAAGCAAGCTACAAAGCTCAGAGAACAAGTAGCAAAGCAGCAACAAGTACACTCCTCTCTCTCTCTCTCTCAAAGTGCAGTTACGTTGATTTTGATTGAGTCAATGGTCATTTTAATGTGTTATTTTGATGGTCTAGTTTTGAAAATCGGCGATAAATGTTTTTGATAATGATAATAAAGAAAAAATAGGGATTGGCAATGTGAAGAAATGCCCAAAAAACAGTAATACTAGGACTGTATGATTCACCCGATTTGTCCCAGGTTTTACTTTCCGAAATCTCGAAAACTTTGACATTGAATCGATTTTAACTGGAAATATATATGCCATGGATTAATTAGGGCACCAAAGATTTCCTATTTCATATCGTGATTGAAATATGCTAACTTTGACCTCTTATTTCAATTGTGCATTCCTTTTTGTGCGAGGAATGACGTTGCTTATAATGTCTTTTGCCTCTCTTTTTCTTCCTTCTGCCAAATTTTATCAGGCTGTATTCAAGCAGTTTTCTGGTGGGCTTGGCGGTTCGGATAATCTCTCCTCCGATGATAATGAACTCCAACAGCATCAAAAACTTGAGAAGCTCTACACTTCTACTCGTTCTGCCAAGGTTTACCCATCAGTCTATTCTTCAAATTTCCCTCAGCGATTTGCCATAGTTACTCTTTTTGATATACATATTCTGTTTTTTAACTAATCAGCACTATCAAAGGGACATTGTCCGAGGTGTAGAAGGTTATATTGTCACGGGATCCAAGCAAGTTGAAATTGGTGAGTTTCTAAATTTTCTTTTCTATTGATCTTAAACATCATGCGGTGTCTTTAATGATGCCATTATTCTTCAACAGGCACCAAGTTGTCCGAAGGTAGCAGAAAATATGGTGCTGAAAACACATGTACCAGTGGCAGTACATTATCTAAAGCGGCATTAAGTTATAGTAGAGCTCGTGCTCAGATAGAGAATGAACATGGAAATCTACTACAAGCACTTGGAACACAGGTATGTAATTTTAGATCACTTTTGTAGGCATGATTTGCTCATTACTAGATGCAATCAAAAACATGATATGATATATTTTTCCAACAAAATAATGAATTTTGGATGTACTTTTATGACAAGCTGACATTACTTTTGTGCAACATGCTTGTAAAATCTTGAAAAATAGTGTCTAATTTCTGATAATTCATAAATATGTGGATTTAACTGGATCCCTGCATGCCTCCACCCTCCTTATATGCCTCGTCTTTAGATAGATATGATAAACGTTCCCATATACAACTTGTAATTGCTTAATTATAGGAATATTTTGGTATTCTAATTACCAGATTAGTGCCCGTTTGATAGGCCATTATTTTCCATGGAAGTTGGAATTGAAATTCTATTTCCTACTTTTGCCATGTTTGATAACTTTTTTTTCCCTGTAATTGGTTTTCCACCTTTGCTAGTTTTCTTGGTTTCAAAAAATTTTCCAATTTTTTTTTTTTTTTGCAATCCAAACAAATTATATCCCAAATTGTAAGAAATTATATCCCTTTATTTGACAATTTTCATGAAAAACAAAGTCAAACGAACACCAAAAGATAAAAAATTTCAACATTTACCGGTGAAAAATTATACCAATCAAACACAATTAATTGACAATTCCCAGTAAAACAAATCCTAGGCAATTCAATTCCCTGTAATTCGTTTTCTTTCCACCCAAATTCCATTTTTGAATCAAACGGACCCTTAGTCTCCTTCTCTATTTCCTTCTTTCTTTTTCTCAACAATGATCCAGGCTGGGTGGCATAAGTCATATGTAGTATTGCTGTTATATAGCATGACAAAACAAAAACTGAAAGGCCTTTTTCGCTATATTTCCTTTTCCACCTAGTTCCGTCAGTATCTCATCTATCAGTGTTTTCTTGCTAAGTGCGGTGTGAATTAAAGTGTCCGGAATTCCGTATATTTCTATCTAAATGTCATTAGTCTAATATATGGCATCGATATTATATCTTCAAGCTCCTGCTTTATTAAAATATTTAGTTGCATAGTTTGTGTTTTGATTCCTTTTGGACTGCAGGTTGCGGAGCCGTTAAAAGCAATGGTGATGGGATCCTCATTAGAAGATGCTCGACATCTTGCACAGCAATATGATAGAATGAGGCAGGAAGCTGAAGCTCAGGTAACATCATGAGTGTCGCATGCCAGAATACACACCTTCTTATCTACCGATGTTTAGTTTTTGTCAATATTGTTTGCTTTATTATTTCATGTTTTTACCTGGGTGATTCCAAACAAAGATTTCTGGAGATTTTTAAATTTCTTCCCCCATTGAGGATTATCTCCTACATTTTCCTCTTGTATAATATTGATCTCGTGGTGCATTTGTAACTACTGCTTTGAAGGTTTTTCTTACAATGTATCTCTTTCAACTTGTATTCCATTATTCTTTTGACCCAGACAGGCTATTGAAGTTTTCAGACGGCAATCAAAAGTGAGAGAATCGAACGCCAATCCCGATAACATATTGAAATTGGAATCTGCTGAAATGAAGCTTCGCGAACTTAAGTCAAACATGGCTACCTTGGGTAAAGAGGCTTCTGCTGCAATGGCTGCCGTGGAAGGCCAACAGCAAAGGTTGACTATCCAGCGACTTATAGCCATGGTAATGAATTATTTTTTCCTCATCTGCAGTATGCCAAACTACCATTGTTACAATGTAAATTCCATTGAATTGGCATTTGTAAGTTTTCACTTTTTTCTTATTGAAGGTTGAGGCAGAGCGTGCTTATCATCAGCGCGTTTTACAGATACTTGACCAGCTTGAGGGGGAGGTATGATTGTTAACAATGCTCTCGTGGAGATGCATAAGTTTCTCAAAAGTTTTTTCCTAGTGAAATTGCTGATACTCATACAGCATGCTGCATGTTTTAGGTAGTTTTGATTTACAGATCGCTGTATGGTGAGTAATAGATTTTTTGGTTTGTGGATAGATGTTATCTGAGCGCCAATCTTTTGAAGCTTCCCCTATTCCAGCGGCAGATCGTAATATGCCTCCTCCCCCTTTCTACAATGGAAGTGATGATTTATTTGCCCCTCAATCATATCCTGGGTCAATTGATGGCACGGGGTACTTCTTAGGAGAGGTACTTGGTTTTTCATTGTCTAGTTATTTTTGATATACTTATGTAACTTAACGAATCAGTTCTTAACCACCTGATGATGCTTTTATGTATTTCATTAAAGGTTGTGCACCCATATCAAGCCGATTCTGATGTAGAGTTGACATTATCAGTTGGCGACTATGTAGTCGTCCGAAAGGTTTGTTATGCTCTTCATCTTCTTTTTTACAATCTTGTGAATAAAGATGACTCTCTTTCACGGTCTACATGTCCTTGGAAGCTCTCTTTTTATTTGTGCTTATTTTTTTCCCCAATTTCTTTCCATACCAATCACGATCCACCACACACCACAGCAAGAAAACCATTGCTACAATATGTCAAAGGGAGTGTGCAGAATTGTCCTCCTTCAATTATATCAGCCCTAAATGAGCTAAATAAGAAGGTTTTAAGGCCTTGGAGCATGCACACTAACAAATTATGGCGCTTTGCTAAAAAAGGATCATTTTACTATACCCTTGTCCTCCTTCAATTATATCAGCCCTAAATGAGCTAAATAAGAAGGTTTTAAGGCCTTGGAGCATGCACACTAACAAATTATGGTGCTTTGCTAAAAAAGGATCATTTTACTATACCCTTGTTTGGTGGCCAATTTTTTGGAAAAACATTGTTTTGAATAGAATTCTTGGAGAATGTGTGGTTGAAAATTAAGGAAAAGTCTCAGGTTTACGTGTAGAATATTTTATTGTGTGAATGTGTGGTTGAAAATGAGGATGAAGAAAATAGAATGGGAGACAAATAGGGGCATTGTATACGGTTGGTTCTTCCCTCGTGATAGGCTATTGGAGTTTCGAGAGTTTGGCCTTTTTGGATTAATACTCAAAAAGATTTAAATGGTGCATGCTTTTTTCTCTTAATTCTTCTTAAGATTCAGCATTTCCTTGGATGACCTTCATATGTATACGTCTCTTCGTTGTCCCTGACTGGTATTTCTTTTAACAGCTCCGTTTTTTACGATGCTCTATCAGGTTTCAAACAATGGTTGGGCTGAAGGTGAATGCAAAGGGAAAGCAGGTTGGTTCCCCTTTGGGTACGTTGAAAGGAGGGAACGCATTCTTGCAAGCAAGGTAGCTGAAGTCTTTTAAAGGTTGATTGTGTAAATCCATCTTGCATACACTCGTGTGATTGTACCTTGAACAAGTGAATATTTTACTTTTTATTGCAAGATTGGATAATATGAAATCAAGGTTAAATTCTTGTTTGACAAAACTTTCTTGAGATTATAAGCTGGTCTCAATCACTGAATTTCAAAAGTGATAAAAGACAGTTGAATTAAATCAAAAGGAACAAGATACCTGTCCACTTTTTTTAATCTATGGTGCATATTCCAGACTAGACTTGGGCAAGGCATGCCGATATTGATTTGTGAAAACCTATCTTTTTTCCAACATATCTTGAAGTCAAAGAAGTTAGCTCTATTTTATGCTATTCTCAAATATGGCAACTCTTATTTGTTGAACATTGACAAGCCAGGTTTTTCCTATGTTGACAGCTGATTAATTATTGAGGAATTTCATTAAAATTTATCATGGACGAATTGATGGATGAACATTAATCATCCATTGCTGAATATGATAATTTCATAATGCTGTCGTCTTATCAAAACTCCAAACGCATAACCTTTGTTTGGTTTAGATAAAAATAAGATTTTTAGTAGATTTTGAAAAAAAGTTGGTAATATGTGTGGTTAAAATTAATTGTTGATTTTAACTTATATTTCAATTAGCTTTCTTAGTTGAACCAAATAGGGACCATAAGATGAAGCGAGTAGCTAAACAATTGCACGTTATGTGCCTATAGTCGAATTTGCATTGGACATGAATTATGTGGTAAAAATTGAAATTTCAAAACAAGAATAGTACAATTTCTTAATCAAATTGATCGAAGCTGATCTAGGTTAAACAGTGGTAGATGGGTATCAAATCCAATGAGATTTATGTATGATAAAGACTAGAGAACCCCACACAATTAGAGGTTGATTATGTTCTCTGTACTGGAATTACATGTTTTGCCAAATTCAGGTCTTATCTTCTTATTTTGCCCAGACTGCCTATGCCTATACAACTACAAATTTTCCAAAATAACACGTCAGAAAATCAATTCTAAAATAATCAACATCAAACATGCCCTTAATTTTGTTCAGTACTCTTTAGTATAGCACAGCTCATCCCAAATTGTAATGCCCGATCTACCTCATCACTAAATGCCATCAAGAGATCTCAAATTAGGTCATAATTAGATTGGAAATTTTAAGAGATTGTTGAACTGGATATAAACTGATCTATCCAATTTGTGCCTATCTGAACTTCTTGTTTAAGCGTAAAGATCTTAAAGACATTTCTTCACAGTGATATCTAAACATAAATGACTTAAAAGAAAAAAAAAACTTTTCAGTCTAAATCCAAATTTACAGACAAAAATATCCATGCATGCATCAAGTACATGGACAGTAAAAAGTCTGACATTTTGGAGTCAACTTGGAGCACACCAAGGGATAAAAAAGGGATCAAACTACAGCAATCAAATAAAAAAGAAAAATGAAAATAAACTACTCCATAAAACCTTGAAAAATGGGAAACCAATCAGTAAAAGATAACATTTTTTTTTTTTTTTTTGTTGGGACTATCAAAAAGTTCTTGATCTGTTTCAGGCAGCGGTAGATGGATTAATCTGTGGAACAGCAAATAAATTGTCTTCACTACTTCCTTCTCTGCTGGATTTGATGTTTGATATTTCCTTCGACTCCTTTAATCCATCTGGTGCCCCAAATGCCATGTTTAAAGTTGGATATGACTGAATTTGTGGTGGATAATACGAAGGATGAGGGGCTTGAGGGACCCCGAACCCCATATTTTCTTGGGAAAAAGCACTCAGCAGATTGTTCTCAAGATCAGCATTCAAAAATGACAACACATCATTTTCTGTAGTCTACAATTTGATCAAACAGAATGAAATTCAGATCAATAAAAGTACCCAATTGAAATTCCAGCATATGGAATTGATGGGTGTAAAAGTTATTACAACAATGCTAACCTTAAAGAAACCAGGAGAAGAAGAATCAAGAAAGTCTTCAACATGCCACCCTGGAAGCGTTTCTAAATATTCTGATATGCTACTTGTGGAACAATTTATAAGTTGAATATTTCCAACAGTTTTGTCATTGGCCTCCGGCGGAGGAGGCGATCCGGCGTCGCTTCCAATAACTGAAGTTGTAGTCTTTGCAGTGAAAGGTGGTGGATTGGTGGGGGTTTCAGAAATAGAAGAAGAAACTGAAACAGAAACAGGCTTATTTAATGAAGTCTGGGACTGGATATTGGGAACAGAATCTGAAACAATAGTTGAAGATGAAGAATAAATGGCAGAGGTTGAAGAAAGCTTTACATCACCGAGAAGAAATCTATTGTGCTTTTGAGTGTGTTCATTTGCTTTGTGTATTGGAATATCACAATCTCTGCATAGAATTGCTCTATCTTGTTGACAAAACAAGAAGGCCCTCTTCTCCTATAAATCAAAAACAAAATCAACAAACTGGAAAACTGATAATAAATAATTCAAGAAACTCGAGATAATGTTTAGATACCTGACATATATCACAGACTGGGAATTGTTTAGGTGAAGGTTGGAGGAGGGAGAAGCGTTGGTGTTTTCCGGCAAGTTTGTTGGCATAGTGGACACGGTGGTCACAGGCGGCGCAGAGGGCTGCTTCATCCGCCATACAGAATACTGATGCTTCATCCTTGTCACACACATCACACTGGATCTTCATTTGATTTGACCAGATTCTTTTCAACTTTTTCAAGTTTGCAAATTTGTGCTGGAGAAACTGATCAACAACAGAGAAATTTCCAGAAATGGGTAGTAAACATGGGGGATAAGCGTTGAAATTAGAAGAGTTAGTGTAGTGGTAGTGGGTGGTGGTGGTGGGGGTATATATTTTATTCCATTATTACTATCATTAAAAATGATGAATCTTAAATATAATATAGAATGTGAACAGTAATAGTGTAAGACTGGAAAGAGTAAACAGTTGACTGAGGTTCAATTCAAACGAGGATGGATCTCCATAAATTATGGAGTAAAAAAATAGAAAATAATAATAATAATTTAGAATAAAATTTATGTCACTAGACGTAACAGAGGACTTTCAACCAACTTATGATTTAACAGAGTTTAAAACTTATTATAAAGTAGTGAATTAAAATTTTTTATAAAGTCGTGAATTAAAATTTATTATAAAGTAGTGAATGTTAAATGAATTTAAAAGGTTGCATATAAAAGTATATGTTTAGCATTAGTAGTCATAACAAAGTCTTATCATGCAAATGATCTATGTTCGAGTAATTTTTTGAATAGCGGTTCAAACCCTTTGATCAATATTCTTCGTTGTATTGATCTTCCAATTAGAATGGATTGAAATAAAGATTTGAACATTCAATCTCGAATCTACTTAAATTAAAACTTAATTTGTTGGTATGCGCTTTATTATAATTTTCTATAAACATTATAAATCTTAGTCACAACCTATAGTATATAGTCACGGCCTTAGTCTCATGGCTAAATGAATCCTAGGATCCAGAAGGTTGACAAGAATTTGTCAAAATTATACACAAATTCCCCATTATATCTTATTTTCCACAATAATTAGGGCATGATTAAAATTTTTAGTCAATTGGGGCCTTAATATGCATCTCGGTTTACAAATTAATTGACAAAATTCATTTTTTTGAGTCAAAATTTGTAGAACATGTTTATTACAATTAACTAATGATAAATTTTGAAAAGTGATAGCTATTTGGAGTATAAATGTTTATGAAATAATAAACTTTAGGTGTTTATTTCATTGAGGGTTTCAAAGGGTCGACACTGCCATCGCTACTTCCTATTAAAAATGGACAATAGTTCACATCAATTAATTAAGTAAGGAAAAGATGTTTGAGAATGATTGAGTGAATGGATTTAATAGAAAAAGGGTTTATTTGAATTCTAGATTACATAGAAGATATTAGGGTTAAATATTCATGCCAAACTTTTTTTAATATTTTTCAATTGTTATTAAATTTTAAAATGTTTCCACGTCGTCATTGAGCTTTCCCATATATTTCCTAGATACCATCTGACTTTAAAAGTTATCTGAAAAGGGGTCAATAATACAATATTTTAACATATTTGGATTGGAATATGTCCTTCTCGGCAGCTGGGAAGCATGGGACGCTCAAAATATAGAATTATGATTTTGAGACTATTATATTTAAGGAAAATTGCTACAACTGTACTCAATCTTTTAGTTTTTTACATACTTTGCTCTAAACTTCAATTTGTGCCAACGAAGATTCCTAACCTTTCAGAAATATGCAGCAAAGGTTCATCAATTTGACCGTTAGTTGACCAAAAAAGTTAAAATTGATTTGATCAATTTTAACCAAATTTAAAAGGGTAAAGTGGTAACTTGATAATTACCACATTAAATAAATAAAAAACCACCAAAAAATTAGAAATAATGTTGTCTCCTTTGTACCCCCACCCTTACCTCCTTTCCCATAGCCACCAACAACTGCCACCACTGTCAGCTGGTCGGCCACAGCCAACCTAAAACCAACTGCCACCATTGTTGGAAACTGAATCAATTATGCGCAGCGGAAATCAAACAATATTAAATTCCCACCAAAGATCTACAATGAGTTTAGATAGAAATTGTGATAGAATTAATACATTTGATAGATTTCACAAACTCCTTTGCTTTTTCTTGAANTGTTGGAAACTGAATCAATTATGCGCAGCGGAAATTAAACAATATTAAATTCCCACCAAAGATCTACAATGTGTTTAGATAGAAATTGTGATAGAATTAATACATTTGATAGATTTCACAAACTCCTTTGCTTTTTCTTGAATTCCAACGATCACGATCTGCAATCCAAGCTGTCCAACCTCCAATGGTGATCCACACAGAGAACAAGAATGACGGCTAGGGTTTTCTTTTCTTGCGCTACCAAGAATAATGAATTATTTCATATCGTTTTCAAACCCTAGAAGCCTATTAATATAAGTTCAAGTGGGCTTGGCCCGTCTGTTATACTTAACCCGGTCCGTTATTTAATTAATCAAATTAATTAAATTTGGTCCATGAATTAATTAATCCAGTTAATTAATCGGGCCTATTAATAAGCAACTCAATTAATTAATTATCCAACACTTGATCTC